>PVIY010051068.1:0-15872 GCA_004026745.1 Myrmecophaga tridactyla
TTTAAGAACTCCATTGTCTCCATTGTTGATTTGTCTTCAGCTTCTTACATTATTTTTAATTAGGCTTAATATACTTGTCCTTGGAGGAAGCTCTGGATTTATTGAGCTTTATGCTTATGGAATGTTCAAAATTGCTCGAGTCACAGGGGTAAGTTTTCCTTTAAAATTTTTGGTATTATTTTTCTTAGAATATAGCAACTAATTAATTTGTGGGAAAAAAATACAACACTTGCTTTTTTTCTTTTCATTTTCAATTATTGAAATTATTAGTTCTTAAATGTTAAGAGGATAATTTTCTTACATAGATAAAATAGTTGTGATATGATGCCTATAAAGATCAGGGGCTTTTTGTGGAATCATTTGTGTTTTTGTTTTATTTTAATAAAAAGGATTGATATGATACACCTGAATATGGAGGTGTATTTAGCTCTGTATCAGGTGATTTAGCCCTGACCTGTGATGGACAAGAGCTATAGTTTGTGATTGAAATATAGTGAGAGTTTGTCATGATTGCTAAGTCTTGGTCTTTTCCACAGCGTTTTCATCTCCTCTTAGCATGCCCTAAAAGGGCAGAAAATGCTTTTGGTTCTGTGGAGTATATTGATATGGAGCCCTGATAGTACAGTGGGCTGTCTTTTTGTGTCCTATGATTAATTAGGGCTGTGGATATGGTGTATGCCAGGTGTATGCATTTCCACTTTTTAAAGCTCACTGTGAGTTTTTATTTCCTGTATTGTAAGCACACGCAGTCTAACAATACTACTAAATATTCTGACGGGTTTCACTGTTTTACAGATTGCTGGTACTTGTCTTGCATTATGTTTATCAAGTGATTTGAAATCATTATCAGTGGTCACAGAGGTTTCTACTGATGGTGCTTCAGAAGTTTCATACTTTCAGGTGAGTTTTAAAACCTGGTAGCAATAAAGAATAAATATATTTTTGTACAGGTGTCATAGATTTTTATTACCCATTCACTGATGTCTGATGGTCATTGAAACAAAGCAATCTATTTAGAGTTTGAAAATTTCATATATATAGAATCTTTATTGAAAATATTTTTATAGAGATATCTTCATGTACCATATGGTCCATGCAAAGTATAAAATCAGTGGTTCACAATATCATCACATGGCTGTATATTCTATAACCATGATCATTTTTAGGACATTTGCATTGCTCCAGAAAAAAAAACAAAGAGAAAAAAGGAAAAACCAATGCATCCCATACCCCATACCCCTTCCTTTTATTGACCACCATATATAGAATCTTATTATAGTGACTATCATTGTATTTCCATGCTCCAGTATAGTTTTCAAAAATTAGTGCTTTGATGGTTGTTTTAATTTCCTGTTGCTAAAGCAAATACCATGCAATGGGTTGGCTTAAACAATGGTCATTTATTGGCTCATGGTTTTGAGGTTAGGAGAAGCCCAAAATCAAGGCATCATCAAGGTGATACTTTCTCCCAGAAGAGTGGAGTTTTGGGGCTGGCTGCTAGCGATCCTTGGTCCTTGGCTTTTCTGTCATATCACAGTGCACATAGTAACCTCTCCTGGTTATTTTCTGGGTTCTGTTGATGTTTAGCCTCTGGCCATTCTCTCTCTGTGACTTTCTCTATAAAACCTTCAGTAATAGGATTAAGACCCATCCTGAGTTAGTTATACCCTAACTGAAGTAACAGCATCAAAAGGTCCTGTATAGGATGGGTTCACACCTATACAGGAATGGAATAAGTTTAAGAATGCATTTTTCTTAGGGTACATAGCTCAAAGCTGCCACAATGGTCTATTAGTGCCCTAGTCACTGGACAATTCAACTTTGTACCACTTGTATTCTCAGGACTCTGCTCTAGAGATAATAACAACAAATGTGTATTGATCACTTAGTATATGCCTGGTACTAAAAGCTTCATAGTAATTGATTTGACCCTCACAACAATCTATTCAGTAGATACTATTACTATTTCCATTTTATAGATGAGTAAATGGTCACATAGAGAAACTGCAGAACTTGTTTGATGTCAAAGAATTGGAAAGTTGCGCTAGGTGTTCTGGCTCCAGAGTCTGTGATCTTAACTACCGCTTTGTCTTTTAAAGATGACCATTTAATATTGAAAAAACCTTGTTTTATGCTATTTATATTATAGATTAAAGGAACTGTTTGGCTCCAGTATAGGTTTTAAATTGAAATTGCCTTGCCTACAAGAAAATCATATTATATGTTGATTGGTTTTATTAATAAAAATTAAAAAAAAATTATCATCTCAATATCCCAACCACTTAATTTAAGTGCACCAGAACTCTCAAACAAAGGTAGAACAAAAAAAGATGCAAGATATAATGTGTGTGATGTATTCCAGCATTCTTTCTTCTATTCTGAGCTTCAGAGAACTCTTAACTTACTAATTCACTGTAAGCATTGTTGATATTTTTCTTCATCTTAAGGTTCTGTGAAAATATGATTCCTAGGATCATTTAATAAATATTTCACTATTTCTGTGAATTTTCTAATAGATATTCTGTAATAACAACTTTACTGAGGTATGATTCACATATTATTGCAGTATATATTTTACTTGTGTTTATCATTAGCCTCTAGTTCTTTCTCTTTCTTTTAAAAAATTTAGGGTATATTTGTGATCATTTTAAGTCCTCATAATAGTGTTACCAAGTAGGTTATTTTTATTCTTGCTTTGTGGAGAGGATCAATGACCCTGGGAGATGATGCAGCAGATGAGAAAATCCCTAGATGATGTTCTGTTTATTTCTGAACTATGTCATGTTCAAAGGGGGCAGAATTGTAATATAGTCTTTTTGATACATTGTAGACCTAGAGTCTTCTCTGCATTGTAGAATTTTTTTGAGCTGGGAGGGACGGATTTATCTTTAAAAGAAGTGTGTTTGATTGTGACTGCATTCTACTTTTTTGATTTTACAGCTTGAAACCAATCTATTGTACTCTTTCTTACCTGAAGTAACTCGGATGGCCAGAAAATTTACTCACATTTCAGCTCTTTTACAGGTATTGATTTATAGCTTATTTAAATATTTATTGTAAATTTTTAAAGTCCCATAAATAAAAACTTTCAAAACTTGATTTTATAATGCTGACTATCTGTGGTAGAGGTATCCAGTCTGATATGTAATCTTCTTAATATCTTCATCAAAGCAAGAAGAGAAAAGTTAATTGGGAATCTAGTCCTACTCATCCTATTTACCACCTACAAGAAGAAACAAAAAAATAGCTAAAACTTTAAAAATATTCCCATAAATAAAGTACTATTCTGAAATTTTAAGTGTTATTGCAAATGAAGAACTGTGGGAAAAACAGTCATTGTATCATTTAGCTTTTGTACCTGATGAATCCTCCCCAAATTAACTCAATTCTGTAGGTTGACGCTTTGGGTTGGGCTCAGCTGGGGAGATCCATCTAGTCTTGGCTAGGCTTATTTGTGCATCTGTGGTCACCTTGCTAGCCCAGGCCTGTCCATATGCTGATAGTTGCAGGGGTCCCAAGAGTGGGAGTGGAAGCATGCAAAGCCTTTCAAGGCCCTAGACTCTCAGTGTCACTTCTGCTGCATTCAGTTAAAGACACAAGGTCATCCCAAATTCAAGGGCTAGAGAAATTGACACTACCTTTTGGTGGAAGGAGCTACAAAGAATTGTGGTCATGTTTTTCAGCATCCCACAGTCACTATGTTACTTGATGTCAAAGCTTTTTGAAGATCGGTATCTTTTTCAGGATCCTGTTTTTTGGGAGGGTGGGGGTGGCGGCAGGGGTGCATGGTCCAGGAATCAAACCTGGATCTCCCACATGAAAGGCGAGCATTCTACCACTGAACCACTCAGGATCCTGTTTTAAAATTGAATAGCTGAGTCAACAGCAGCACCATGGTAGCTCAACAGAGGAACCTTGAAGGCTATGTGGGATTTGCAAATCTCCCAAATCAAGTTTGGGATTTGAATTCATACTTATGGTAGTAAGTGAATCTGGATTGGGAAAGTCAACATTAATCAACTCATTATTCCTCACAAATTTGTGTTCTCCAGAGTATCCAGGCCCTTCCCATAAGGAACAATCTAAACTTGTAATCAAAGAAGGTGGTGTTCAGTTGCTACTCATAATAGTTGATACCCCAGGATTTGGAGATGTGGTCACTAATAGTAATTGTCGGCAGCCTGTCATCGATTACATTGATAGTAAATTTGAGGGCCACCTAAATGCAGAATTTTGAGTGAACAAACAATAGGTGTCTGCCAACAGGATGCAGTGCTGTTTATATTGCATTGCCCCTTCAGGACATGGACTTAAACCATTGGATATTGGGTTTATGAAGTGCTTACATGAAAAAGTGAATATCATCCCCCTATTGCTAAGGCAGGTACTCTCACACCAGAGGAGTGTCGACAGTTTGAGAAACAGATAATGAAAGAACTCCAAGAACATAAAATTAAAATATGTGAATTTCCAGAAACAGATGATGAAGAAGAAAATCAGCTTGTTAAGAAGATAAAGGACAGTTTACCTCTTGCTGTGGTGGGTAGTAATACTATCACTGAAGGTAATGGCAGAAGGGTCAGAGGAAGACTGTACCTTTAGGGTGTTGCTGAAGTTGAAAATGGCGAACATTGTGATTTTACAATTCTAAGAAATATGTTGGTAAGAACACACATGCTGAACTTGAAAAATGTCACTAATAATGTACACTATGAAAACTGCAGTAGCAGAAAACTGGCAGCTGTGACTTATAGTGGAAACTGAGAACAATAAAGGGCGGCTTACTAAGAGCCCTCTGGTGCAGATGGGGGAGGAAATAAGGGCGTATGTAGCCATGATGAAGATGGAGGTGGGGCAGGTATTTCAGATGAAGATCAAAGAAAAAGTTCAGAAACTGAAGGATACTGAAGCTGCACCCTGAGCAAATGAAAAAGAGTTTGGAAACACAGCACAAAGAATTAGAGGGAAAACATTGTCAGTTTGAGGACAAGAAAGCAAACTGGGACACTCAACAATGTATATTAGAACCACAGAACTCTTTGAGATTCTTGGAAAAGAAAGAAAAAGGGAAGATCTTTTAAACCCTCTATTGACCACCAGTTGCATATTAGTTGCCAATATGCCAGCTTGGACATCAGTGTTTGCTGGATCCATTTGACCAGTTTGTACCAGTTTGATCCAAAATGATGGATTTAACAACATGCCCAAATTTATTATTTTGTTGTTGTTATTCTTCATGAAGATTAAGATGCCTTGAATTGTCTAGGATTGCTGTGTACTTGGAAAGCAATAGCTCTACTCCCCTCCCCCGCTTTTTTTTAAAACAATATCTTCCATTTCATGCAAGAGAACATTTTACTGTTGTACAATCATGTTCTGGTGGTTTCACTGTTTACAGGATATTCCAAAATAAAAGGACTTTGGAAGGTTTTCATTGAGGATTAATTGCCATAATATGATGCAAACTATGCTTCTCTGTGATAATTATAATACAGAAGTTCCATTCACTGCAGCATATGCAATAAAATAACACAGTTGACTCTATTTTTTTTGCATGGGCAGGCACCGGGAATTGAACCCGGGTCTCTGGCATGGCAGGCGAGAGCTCTGCCTGCTAAGCCACCGTGGCCTGCCCAGCTGACCCTATTTTTGACACTTCTATTGTTTAAAATACACATGGAAAAAAGCCTGTATACTTACACTGCACCTGGAGTTTTTTATAACCTTTTTGTTTGTTTTGGATTCTTTAAATATATGCTATTCTTGTTAGTGCTCTCTCTAGCCAGAATCTCTTACTCCTTCATTTTTGTAATAACATTTAATTTAAATATTTTCCATATATTGGCCCTGCTAAAATAGAGTATAGCTTCTTTCGTATGGTAGGAATGAACAAGGAAAGTTTCCCTTAACTCCCTCCACTTTTTTAAAATTTTAGTGCAATTTATTGATACATATTCACATACCATGTAATCATCCATGTACAATCAGTGGTTCACAGTATCATCATAGAGCTGTGCATCATCACAATCAACTTTTTTTGTGAAAAATAACATACAAAAAAGCAATAAAATTTTAAAGCACACCACAACAGTTAGTTGTAGAAGAGATTGCAGAGTTTGTTATGGATTACAATTCCACAATTTTAGGTTTTTATTTCTACCTGCACCAAGATACTGGAGATTAAAAAAAAAATCAATATAATGATTCAGCACTCATTTATTTGTTAAACCCTACCTTCTCTGTATAACTCTACCATCTGCTTTGATCTTTCTCCCACTCTTTAGGGTATTTGGGCTATGCCCATTCTAACTTTTTCATGTTGGAAGGGGCTGTCAATAATATGGGATGGGGGATGGAACTAGTTGATGTTCTAGAGAGGCTAGCCCCTCTGTGTTTTAGGACTTATCTGTTCTGGGGACCCATCTGGAGGTTATAGGTTTCTGGAAAGTAAGCCTAGTGTATGGAACCTTTGTAGAATCTCATATGATGCCCTAGGTGTTCTTTAGGGTTAGTAGGAATGATTTTGGTTGGACTTTAGCAAACTATGATAGGTAGCAATGTCTAACTGAAGCTTGCATAAGAGTAGCCTTCAGAGTAGCCTCCTGACTCTATCTGAACTCTCTCAGCCACTGATACCTTATGTATTATGCTTCTTTTCCTCCTTTTGGTCAGGATGGCATTGTCGATCCCATGGTGCTAGGGCTAAATTCATCACTGGAAGTCATGTCCCAAATTGCTAGTTAGACTTTCACCCCTGGATGTCATGTCCCACATAGTGGGGAGGGTAATAATTTCACCTATAGATCCCTTAACTCCCTTTTTACACTTTATGGTAAGTAGCGGGGGGGTGGGGGGAAATGCATCTATAGATCATTTCTAGTCAAGATTGTGAAGCTAACGACCAAACTGTTTCTGCCTATGAGCGGTATCTTTATTTTACTAGAAATGGGAATCCTGGCCTCTTGTAAAAGAAATAAAAGTCACCATCTGCATTTAGCTACATTCATATATTGCATCTCTGTATTTTTTGTTTGTGTTGTAAAAATTCACATAAAAAAAAAGTTGTGATGTAATAAAAAAAATAACTGCCAAGCCATCATTTTGACAGTTAATGTTTAGTATTTAGTCATATCTTATGTATAAAAAGCTTGGGTTCATTTATTTTACTAGGTAAAGGTGTTAAGAATGCTTTATTGTAGAATTCTAAGAATTATTGAATATTTTAGAGTTACATGATTTCTAAATATTAGCAATGGTCTCTTTTTCTCGGGCTTAAGGGAGTTAACAAGAGTGATTGAAAGCATATTCTGTATTCCTTTGAGACAGTGGGCAATAAGAAGCACATTATTTAGTCAGCATGTGAGCTTAAGTAGTTTTTACTATTTTTTCCTTCTTGTTAATAGTATATTAATTTGTCACTAACGTGTATGTGTGAAGC
Source organism: Myrmecophaga tridactyla (assembly GCA_004026745.1). Classification (NCBI taxonomy): domain Eukaryota; kingdom Metazoa; phylum Chordata; class Mammalia; order Pilosa; family Myrmecophagidae; genus Myrmecophaga; species Myrmecophaga tridactyla. Next base: position 7,439 of record PVIY010051068.1, read on the forward strand.
CTGGGAAGAAATACTGATGCAGATGGATTCTCGTCTCACCAAGTTTGTGCAGGTAATATAACTGAAGTTTCTTGTGAAAAGAGCTTAAGAATGCATCATGTCCTTATTTAGTTGATGAGGTACTTGAGAAAAAGTATTCTGATGTGCATAGAGCTAATATGATCATGAGTTCTTTCATATGACCTGGTCTAACCTCAAACTATTTTCAAAAGTAGAAGTCTTCAGAAATTTTCAAAAAGGTCTCTCTTCCTACTGATATGGCCTGGGTAGAACAGGATTGTGGAGTGGAGCAGAAGGGGTTTGGGGAAGGAGGACAAGTGCTTGAATAGCTCACTGACTGTCTTCCAGTCACTGATATGCAGATGATCAATTTGAATAGGGATGTAGAGGAGTTGTGTTGTTCATAATGTCATATAAATATGCTGGTAGTTTATTAATTAGCATTTTATTTGTTTCATCTAGGAAAAGAACACAACTACCTCAGTGCAAGATGAATTCATGCACCTGCTGTTGTGGGGTAAAGCAAGGTAATAAACTCATACTAGGTGCCCTTGCTTTTCTTTTTCTTTTTTTAAGTAACTTTTTATTAAAAAAAATAATTTATACACACTGTAAAAAATTTTAGAAAATCTTGATGTTTGTATAATGATACAGCTTTCGCAAAGTGACTGTATAATTGTGAAAATCTTGTTCTGATGCTCCCTTTATGATATGGACAGGTGAGTAAAAACTATGGATTAAAAATAAATAAATAATAGGGGGAACAAAGGTTAAAATAAATTGAGTAGAGGGAAACAGTAGTGGTCAATGAAAGGGGGGGTAGGGGGTATGGTATGTATGAGTTTTTCTTTTTTCTTTTTATTTCTTTTCTGAAGTGATGTAAATGATCTGAGAAATGATCATGGTGATGAATATACAACTATGTGATGATATTGTGAGCCATTGATTGCACACCAAGTATGGAATGTTCATACGTTAAGAATGTTTTTGTTGTTTGTCAATTGGTTGTATTAAGAAAAAAAAAATTTTAGAAAATCTTGGTGACTTGAAACAAAATATTGTAAAAAAGTCCTTAATCCCATTACTCACTAAAGCCACTATTAAATGAATAATTGCTGTTAACAGTTTAGTATATATCTTTCTAGATTTTTCTGTGCAAATACTTTTTATGTAAATGTAATTGTTATAAGTACATATATGTATGTACATATCTCTATATAATGATCGCTTATGCATGAAAAAAATATATAATATATATATGAAAGTTTAAATATCTTTTGGTATCCAAATTTTCCTATATGGTGTCTGCCTTTGCTGTTGTTTCTAGAAACCCTCTTCCCATCTTAAGTCTATTCAAAGATTGGTCTATATTTTCTTCTAAAGCTTTTATATGGTTTATATTTTTACCATTGGCATGTTCCAGATGTGATTTATTTGGTTCTGTGCTCTAGAAGGCCAACTTTTTTCCCTCAATGTTTAGATAATTGCCTATTGTGATTAATTGAGTATTACAGCTTCTCCTTACTGGTTTGAAATGTCGTTTTAGTGTACATTAATCTTCATATATACTTTAATCTGTTTCTGGACTTTTGTTTTCTGTTTCTGTTCACTCCTTTGTGAATACCACAGAGTCTTAATTTGTGGAGATGGGCTATTTCTTTTTGTTTATTTTGTTTAAAATCTTATTTGTTCTTTAAAATTTCAAGGTTGAGAGGACGCATTCATGTTTTGGATAAATGACTAAAAATACATTCTTTTTCATTGTAGTGCTGAACTTCAGACCCTCTTAATGAACCAGTTAACAGTAAAGGTACAAAGTATTTATGAATACATTCCTTTTTTTCCCCAGAATGACATATAATGTCCTAGTTGTATGCTAAATATATTTTCTTCTTTTAATTAGGGCTTAAAAAAGCTTGGCCAGTCTATAGAGTCGTCATATTCCAGTATACAAAAATTGGTTATAAGTCACTTACAGAGGTATGCAGGTGATGTAGTTTTTCTGGTATTGCATCCAAATGTACATGGAGCTCTTACATCATGGCATTTGTTTTCTTTTTATAACCTTCACTTCATCATTCTCTTTTATAGCCTTTTGTAGTTAAAATTATTGCATTGGCATTCGAGGGGAATCTTGGAGTGCTCAAGATTTAAATAATTCAGGTTTTTGAAATAATTCTCCAGCTCTTTACACTAGGCTAGGCCCTGTCTGGACTTTTTTCTCACCCAAACAACCATGAGGTTTATTTTGAAATAGGGAATATGCCCCTTTTTTGAGTCTGCAAAATTATGTTTATATCATTTTATAGTTTAAAAAATGTACAATTTTTTTCATTTGACACCTTGTTAAGGTATTGGCTATGATTATCCTTATTTTATGCAAGAAACTAATGTCCAGAATGGTTTTATAACTGACCCAAAGTTACTGAATGCCAGAGCCAAGATTCCATCCCCCATCTTCAAATCTAATGCTATTTCTGTTCATACCTCAGTGAAGGAGTTTGCTAGTAAATACTGAGTTTTCAACTTAAAGTTTGATAAGTCCCTTTATACTCTTGAGTCCCCATCCTAGCTAGCATCACGTCTCTGTTGGACTACTGTAGTAGTTTCCTGACTGGTCTCCTCCATTCCACACTGTGTCCTCAAATGCTTTCTCCACAGTGGATCTGAGCATGTTTCTCTCTTAAAAACTTCCAGTGCCTTCCCATTGCTCTCAGAATCCTTTGCATGGCTTCAGCATATCTGCCTCTTTGCTTTACCCACGTACGATGGCCATTTAGTTTTTCCGACTTGACATTTTGTCTCCCACCCAGGGCTTTTGTTTGCCCTTCTGACTTTCTGGCACTCTTACCCTGCCCTTCTCTTGCTTGCATTCTTTAGTTCTCAGCTCAAATATCACTTCTTTAGAGAAGGCTTCCCTGATGCCTCAGGTTCTTTTGTTACACCTGTGCCTTGTATGTTTCCTTCACAGCTATGTTTGTGTGGTTATAGCAGACTTCTCATTAAGTGCCATGAGAATTTTTATTCAACATTATTTCCTCAGTATCCAACACATTGCTTGACCAAAAGTTGGTGCTTAATAAATATTTGTTGAACGGTGAATGTGTGGCTGTTGAGTGAACAAGATGATCGTATGACTATCTTAAATGTCAGGGCTAGTTGTGGAACGTGTTTTGATCTTTTAAGATTTATTCTTGTGGTTCTGGGTTCATCTTAGTAGTAAAGATGCCCAGTGATACTACTGCAGTTTTTAGATATAGTTTGAGAAATAACTGTTTCTCCTGAAAACAAAACTAAAGTTACCTTTAGATTTTATTTTTGAAAATTTTAGAAATTTTCAGGCAAATGGTAATACTTACCTGTCACTTTGATAAAAGTAATAATATTTATTTATCCTCTGGTTTGATAGTGGCTCAGAGTCTTTATTATACCATTTGAGTGAATTGAAAGGCATGGCATCATGGAAGCAAAAATATGAACCTCTTGGGCTAGATGCTGCAGGAATTGAAGGTAATAACTTCATTTCTCAATAGAATACCTTAAGTATAGTTTACTTATTTGACAAGTGATATTTGCTTATATTTTCCCTTTAGATGCTATTACTGCTGTGGGTTCTTTCATACTCAAGGCAAATGAACTTCTTCAGTAAGTACTGAGGATACCTGATATTATTGACCTGAGAATATTTCAGTTTTTAACTTAAATAAGAACCTAGTAGGTTGTCATAATTTTCTTAAAATGAGTATTTTTATTTTTACCAAAATTATACCTTTATATTATTAAAACAAGCCAGTAGCACAGGGATCTTATGACCTGCTGTTTTCCTGTCCCACTCATCCTCAACTCAGATCCTTTCTCTACAAGGGAATCCTGTTAACTCTTGTAAATATTTCTTCTATAGGCTATCTCATTATTTCTAAATTTTATGACTATATTGCCATTGCTTTTACTTATCAATTTTTAGTAATCATTCTTCCCTGTTTTTTATTTTTGTTTGTTTTGATTTTCCTAGACTTTATTTGGCTTTTTTTTCCATTAGTATTGTCTGCTTTTATCACATGCTGAAGCTCTTTTCACTTTCTCAAAGGTAGTCTCGTGTTCCTAGGGTTCCCCTCTGTCCCAGATGTCTCCTTCTTTAACCTCCCGTGCCCCAACATCAGTCTGGAAACTTGTGCTGCAGATCTTCTGCTCAGCTGCCCTGCAGGGATTTTTTCATTGCTTTTATTGGTTAGAGCCAGGATTTCCAGAATCTCCTCTCTTTTGTGGTTTCTTTAATCATTTTGTTGGAAAAAATCCTCCACCAACTCATAAAGCAGTATGGAAAATAAACTTTATGTCCTTTCATATCTTGTCTCCTTCCCTCACACTTGGTTGATTTTGGCTGAGTGTATGATTCTAAGGGAGAAATCACTGTCTTGAGGAACTTTCAAAGCATGGTTCCATTGTATTCTGGACTTCTGTTGCTAATTGAAGGTCTTGTGCCTCTCTATTCTCATTCTTCTGTAGGGTTTTGTTTTGTTTTTTTCTCATCTTAAAAGCTTTATTCTTTATCCTTGGTATGTTGAAATTGCACAATAGCATTTCTCAGTGTGGATCTTTTCATTCATTGTTAAAAGAGCCCTGTTTAGTGCTGGGAAATTCTATGTTATTGTTTTGATAATTTCCTTCTCTTTTTCTTTTTAAACTAGACTTCTGTTGTAGAATTATAATTGGTCAGTTATTAGACTTCATGGGTTGATCCTGTATGTCTCTTATTTTTTCTCTCCTATTTTTCATTTCAGTCTTTTCAGTTTTCTGAGAAATGTTTTTTACTTTGTTGTCCAGTGCTTTCAATTATTCAGTAGACATTCATTAAGCACTCAACTATGTTTTAAACAGTTGTAGATGCTGAGGATATAGCAGTGAACAAAATGAATAAAAATCTCTGCCTTCAAAGAACAGATGACTAAAATGTGGTGAGACAGACAGTAAATGAATAATTACAATATATGGTATATCAGATAGTGTTAAGGAGTGTTGAGAAGGGGAAGGCTACCTTGGTCAAGCTTGCAGTGAGGGTGACAGTTTTAGATAGGTGGTCAGGGATGACTTAACTGAGAAGATGAGTTGGAGAAAGTGACACCTGGAGCTGTCTTAGGGTGGAAAGGTAGCACAATCAAAATCCCTGAGTTTGGAACGTTCCTGGCGTGCTTGAGGAGCCTCAGAGGAAACTGTAGCTAAAGTGGAATGAATGGGCGAGCATGATGAGTGGGAAATTAATTGAAAGAGGCAATGTCCTCACATAGAACCAGTAGACAAGTGGATGGACTTTACCTTTCACTCATTTTACTCTAATGAGAATCCCTGAGGGAATTATGAGCAGAGATATGATATGAGAGAGGATCAGATGTGACCTAAATCTTTAAAAGATCCTTCATGCTACTTACTTAATCTTGAGAGTAGGTTATAGGAGGGCAAGAACAGAGAAGATAATGTCTTGATGGTATTTGGAAGGATATATAATGGTCAGAATCTGGATGAATTTTGAAAATAGAAGCAAGATTTGCTGAGTGGTTGGATATCACTGGTGAAATAAAGGTGTCATGGATGATTCTGCATTTAGGGTCTAAGCACCTGCAAGAGTAGACTTGATATTTACTGAAATGGGGCAAACTGGCATGTGTATTTGTGTAAAGATTCTGGAATCATTCTGGGGCTTTCATTTCTAATTATTTTTTTAAATCTTAATGAAATAAGGAATATTCTGTCATCAGCTGAGAATAAGGATGGGGAGGAATGATAAAAATTTAGGGGTAAAAGAAACCTATAGAGGGAGAGTGAAGGGACTGGCAACACACAGGAGGATTGCCAGCAGAGCTGGGAGCCACATGGTGAGTGTTCATGAGAGTGTTAAGCGGACACCAGCTGGCTGGGTGGGTTTCTCCAGTGAGGGTCAGGTGCAGGAGGTGAGCGGTTAGATGTACAGGCTTGGCAAGTAAAGACACAGAGAGGGGCAAGTGAGTTCAAGCAAGGGTATGGAACCTGTAATCTGAGCTCCTTGAAAAGTGAGGACCTGGGGGAGAGGGATGAGAGAGTGAAAGGGTGGTAGAATCCGCAGATAGCATGTTCTAGTGGGGCAAGTATTGGGGTACTGAAGAGAGGATGCTGGAAAGATAGGACATGGTGGTTGCTTAATGGGATACCTGAAATTGAGAATTGAAAGAGTGGAAGTTGATAATGACTGGGTTGTCTGGGGTGTGAATTTGGAATAAGTAACAAAGATAGTGTCTTAGTTTGCCTGAGTTGTTATTACAAATGCCACAAACTGGCTTTGGCTTAAACAACCAAATTTGTTGGCTTAGAGTTTTGAGAGTAGAAGCCTTGCTTTCCTTCTGGGATCAGCAGTGTTTTTATGCTGGCTTGCACAATTCTTAGGATTCCTTACCTCACATCCATGTCTTTTTCTTTCTCTTCTGGGTTCACACTAGCTTCCTAGTACCTACTTCTCACTGTGGCCCTCTTACAACACCCCCAGTAATCTGGATCAAGTCCTACCCTCATTCTGTTGGTGATGCTTTAAAAATAACATCTTCTAGAGGTCCTGTTTACAGTTGGTTCACACACACACAGGAATACAGATTAGAATTGAGAACATGTTTTTTTTCTGGGGTACATAACTCAATCACCACAGTAAGGGTAGAAGACAGTATTATTGAACTGAACTGTCTATTGAATTTTTAATTATGGCCTGTTATTTAATGTTCAAAAGCTTTTTTTTCTTTCTTTACTTCCTTTTCAACCCTTGTTTTGTGGGTGTGACTGTTCTCAAATCTCTCTGAGAATACTAATAAGACTTTTTTATGGTTTCTCTTATTCTCTGAATTGTACCTGCTGAATTGTTCTTGTTTTTTTGCTTTATGGGCCACTTTTCTTTTATCTTGTTCTCTTATTGCAGGCTTTCTTCAAATACCTGATGCTTGCCTTTTATTCATATTTAATTTATCCCTTATCTCCTCCCACCCATCATCCTATCTCTGTTGAACCTGACATTCTAATATCTGAGCTTTCCTGGGGTGTGCAGGGTGGTGGCTGCTTCCTGTTCTCTCTGTGCACTATCTGGCATGTGGCTGCTCCACTCTGCTCCATCAGTCCCCAACCAGGCCTCCCTTGGCTCTTGGCATTTCTGAATTTTATTTTCATCTCTTTTTTCGTTCTGTTTGTTATTGTGGGTTTATAATACATGACCAACTTCCTTATCTGCTAGAGGCTATAGACAGTAAATTCAGAACAGAAAAATGAAAAGAGAAATGAGATTACCTATTCCATATGTTGGATTATGTTTTGTTTCACCATATCTGTTGAGAGGAAATATAAACTATTAAGCTCTTTATGATCACCTTTGAATATGAATGAAGGATATTTTATTTAACTTGCCATCCCATTGAGGTAAGTAGGCTGTAGCATTATTATTACAGGTTTTAGCATTATTATTGCCGGTTACAATTGGAGAAAATGAGGCAGTGAGAATTTTGATGTTGCATGGAGCAGGGGTGCTGACTTCAGAGAAAGGACTTAAAGGGACTTGTGGAAATGATCTCTGACTTGATTGTGGTGGTGGCTCAAAGTTCTTCATGTATACACATACAATTGTGCATTTAATTTTATGTAAATTGTATCTCAAAATTTATTTTAAAAGGTGAATAAGAGAGGAGAACTATCAAAGTAATGATTTTGTTGTTTTCTTTTTTCATTTTTGCTGCAAGAGAGTTTTGATCATTTTGCTTGGTAACATAGAGATGTCTTATGTTTTCTTTCAAATGTTCTACTCTGTATAGAAAGGTTTAATGTTACCAGCCTACTTCTCCAGTAGCATTATAACGCTTAATACTTGGGCAGGGCTTTGAGATGTAATAATGAAAAAAGTACAGTTACTATTTTGCCCAGAGTAATTATCTTTAGAGGTGAGCCTAAAGAAGATTATAAAAAAATGATATCCATCTCTATATCAGATAGTTTCATCAGAATGAAGATGACTTCCATTTATGAAACTAATTTTGGGGCGTACATCTGTATAAAGCCTAGGGAAATTCAGTTTTTGAGATCTCATTAGTTACCGTTAGGATCAAAAATCAACTTTCAAAGATAATATTCTTTAATATCAATAGTAGTGACATAGTACAAATTTATAATAGTGGTTTTCTGTTTGGGATGTTGTTTTTTCTTCTTACTGACTGGTGGGCATTTTTTTAAAACTGCAAATAATGCTGAAAACATTGTTTTCCTGATGTCTTTTATTTGCAAAGTTAGAAAAGGATTTCATGCTTTACTGAATGCTAGGAAAAAATATTATTCAGTGTATGGCAAGGCTATTATAACCAGTTAGAATCGGAGTTATTTGCTTTATTTTTTGAAAGAATCAGAATTTGCTGTTCTGGAATTTTATTTTTAGTTATGT
>PVIY010051069.1:0-15871 GCA_004026745.1 Myrmecophaga tridactyla
ATAAATCCCCTTTTATTAAAAGCCAATCCGTCTCTGGTGTGTTGCATTCTGGCAGCTAGCAAACCAGAACACTGAGGAACCTCCAAACCATCTTTCACAGTGGCTGTATCATTTTGTATTTCCACCAGCAGTGAATAAGTTCAAATTTATCCACATCCTCTCCAACATGTGTAGTTGCCTGTTTATTTAATATTGGCTATTCTAGTAGGTGTGAGATGGTATCTCATTATGGTTTTGACTTGCATTTCCCTAATAGGTAGTGAAGATGAGTATCTTTTCACATGCCTCATAGCCATCTATTTTTCCTCTGTGGAGAAATGTCTATTTATGTCCTTTGCTCATTGGTTTGTTTGTCTTTCTTTACCACCTTTAAAAATTTTACATTCAGAAGAGATAATTTAATTGGAACAGTTTTTCACCAGCCAATATGGAATGCCCATTTTCGGTAAAGTTTAATTCAAGCCATCCATTTTAGTTTCCTTTCTGCTACAATAAATACCATACAGTGGATTAGCTTAACAACAGGAATTTTTTGGCTCACAGTTTCAGAGGCTAGGCAGGATTGTTTCCTCCCAGGTGGATGTATTCTGGATGGCTGACAATCTTTACGATCTCTTAGCTTTTCTGTCATATGTCAATGCACATGATGGCATCTTATACCTTCTCTTCTGAGTTCTGTTGACTTACTTCCAGTTTCTACCTGCTCCTCAAACTTTCCTGTCCATCTGACTTTCACTCTGCTTCTAAAGGACTCCAGTAATTCTGGATAAAGTCAACCCTGATTCAGGTGTGGCACACATTAACTGAAGTAATATCTTGAAGAGTAGTTATTGATGGTGGGTCCATAGCTGCTAGAGTGCAGCCCAAGATCAAGAACTGGAATTTACAATTCGATCCATCACACCATCTTGGAGATGGTTGACATTCAAAGACTGTCAATACATAATTAATTCTTTCTACATTAGAAAAAAATAAGAGCCATGTTAAATAAAAAGGGAAAATAAAGCAGGGTAAGCAGGATTGGGAGAGCTGGAGCTGGTGGGATTTAATCTTAGAAAGGGTGGTCAGGATAGGCTTTATTAAGAAGACAATATTTGAGCAATGACTTGAAAGAGGTAAATGAGGTAGCCATGCAGGTATTTGGGGGTAAAATGTCACTTGCCGAAAGAACACCCACTACAAAATTCCAGAGGCAAGAACATACTTTGAGTGCTTAAGGAACTGTGAGGTAGTCAGTGTAGTTGATAGATGTGAAGTTAGGGTCAGGTGTCAACCTGGCCAGGTGATGGTGCCTCGTTCTGTTGCTGTGGACTTGAATCATTAGCAAGTGAAATTCATCCAGGCTGATTACATCTACAGTCCACTAAAGGGAGTGCCTCTTGCAGTGAATGATGTTCAATTTAATTAGCGGGAGGCTTTAAAGAAAGAAGTCAGAATAGAGCTCAACACAGCATGGCCCAACCAGCTCAGCATATCTCATCTCAGTATTCACAGCTCAGCTCCAGACATTTGTAGATGCAAAAGGAAATCACCCTGGGGAAAATCACTGGAACCCAGAAGCCAGGAGAGAAGGTTAGCAGATATCCCCATGTAACTTTCCATGTAACAGAGAACCTCAGATGAATGTTAACTGCCTTTCTTACAGACGAACTATAGGTTTTTAACTAAATAAATCCCCTCTTACTAAAAGCGGGTCCATCTCTAGAGTGTTGCATTCTGGCAGCTTTAGAGAATACACAAGGGGTGAGTAGTCAGAAGTGAGGTCCAAGAGCTAATGGAGGATAGGGGCAAATCATGAGTGCCTTGTAGGCAATTTAGAAAATTTGGCTTTTACTATATGTAAAATGGGAAGCACTGCAGAGTATTGAATAGAAGATGAAAGATCTAACATATTTTAGCAGGATCACCCTGGCTTCTATGTTAAGAACAAACCAGAAAAGGTTGAAGATAAAAGCAGGAAGAACAACTAGAAAGCTATTGTAAGAGAAAGTCATCACTCAGATCAGGATAGTAGCAGTGAAGGTGGTGGAATTTTATTAGATACAGGAAAAGTTTTGAAGTTAGAGCTGGCCAGATTTTTTTACGTGAATGAGAGAGAGAGAAATCAGGAATGATTCCCAAATTTTCTGTTGGAGAATCTGGAAAAGTGGAAAGTCATTGAATGAAGTACACTATTTCATGGACAGGTTTGGGTGGAGGGAAAGATCAGTTTTGGGCATGAGGAATTTGAGATATCTACTATACAAATGGAGATGTTAATTAAGTAGAAGATATATAAGTCAAGAGTGCAGAAGAGAGGTCTTAGCTGGACATATGAATTTGGAAGTTGTCAGATTTCAGATGGTCTCTGAAGCTAGTAGACTGAATGATGCCACAAAGGAATAGGAAAGGATAAGAAAACAAGTCTTAGATCTTTCAGCAATAAGAGGTTGTAGACTCATGGAACAATAAGTAACAAAGACAAAGGGGGAGCAACCAGTGAAGAAGGAGGCAAACCAAAATCATGTGGAGTCAGGGAAGCCACATGAAAAAAGTGTATAAAGGAAGAAGTTATGATCAATTCCCAGCCACTATGCTATTAGATGAAGAGAATCTGTACGATATTCAAGACAAGCAATTCAGTGAAATTGTATTGAATCAAATTCATTTGCATTTGGTTCTCACACTGATCCCCTCTAAATCACTTATGACTAGGAAAATGGATCTGGATTCGCTCAATATTTATGTGACAAGAATCACATTTGCTTAAACAGAGGCGCTGTTTTCCTAAACGGGGAGCAATGCAACTGGCAAGTATATCAATTTTCTTCTACATTAAATCGCTTATTTGCAAAATATTCAGATCTTTCCATGCCTATAACCTCCAAGGGTACCATTAATTTATCATAATCCAGCTAGTTCAAGCACAAAATCATATTTATCTCCTTCTGAACTAAGTAGTAACTAAAACTAAGACTTACTTTTATAACCAAAGATATCTTCAAATCATTTTGAAGCTAACTTATAATATTATCTACTCTCTGTAGACAGGTTCATTTACTTTCTAATATTTAATAGTCCCTCATTTATGCAACTTAATACAAGGTCATTATTAATATTAGACTTTTCTACTTTTTTTTTTTTTTTGGCCTTCAACTGTTTCTTAACTGACATAGGAACACTGCCTCATCGATTAGCACAAACCACAATTTCTAAGAGATTTAGCAATGACATATTTTCCTGTTGACTTTTAGTAGAAATAAAAGCAGGTGTCCAAAGAGTCCCCTTAGTTCACCATATTTTTGCCAAGCACCATTTTAGAATAGTTGACTCACTGACCCTGTGAACCAGGTAATGATCTTTCATTTCATTCTAACTAGTTCCATCATGAAATGAGATGTCCAAGTTTGTCAGGTGCCATTCACAGTTTACAATTCAGTGGATCCATCTTTATATTCGGAGTAAAACATAAGTATGTATGCCTTTGATACTATCATTTTCATACCACTGAGCTCAGAATGCATAGATGAGAAATGTTTTGAAAGTGGGCCATCAGATAAAATTGCAAAAGGCACTACTCTTAGCACTTCTTAATTCCTAGATCTACACATTTAGCCATAGGAGGAGCAACATGTATGACACAACATACTGTAAATGAGTTTTCTACAGGCCAAGTTATCATGTATGCATGGTATAACTATAATAGGGCTATTTCTTTTCATGGGATTCAGCTAAATGCCTCACTTTCATTCTGTGAAGTGATTTCCATAGTCAGAAGTAACATTTATGGAATTACTTAGTTGTATATGAGATATCCAGTAAGTCTATGTCCTAGCCAAAGGCAAGATGACCATGGGATGCAAGTTTAGATTCCAAGTAGTGTTTTCCATTGAGGGTAAATAATTGTCAAAATGTTACTACAAAAGGGTTGTTGTGATTGATGTGTCATCTGTATATAGCTATTTTTGAAATGGTATAGTGCTTTATGAGAAATTCAAAGCTGCAGTTGTCAAGTTTGCCCTTCAGCAGTGACTGTAGCTAGAATTACCTTAGTAAAAATAAGCCATTAGATCCAAATCTAGGTCCTTCCTGTTCACCTTCATCACTATGTTCTAGAACACATTGCAAGTAAATGTGTTTGCCAAGGAAAGAAAATGCTTAACTGTCAAAATGTGAATCCTTTGGGCAATTTGAACGTTAATAGTTTCTTTTCTAGTGCATGCCTAGGCTTGGTCTCCACTGTTAATGGCTTCATCCACATAATCCTTATCCAAAACCCTAGGAAACAAATGCTCCAGTTGAACTTCTAATTTCTTGACAGTTTGGTCAAATGTTTGCTACTCTCCCCAAATCAAAGTAAAGTCATATCTTAATCTAAACTTTCTTCCATAGACAACTGCAAGATGTTCTACTTGAAGTTCTCCCAAAAGGGAAGATTTCTTTCTTCCATTTACTCTTTCAATGTCACTCTCATGTATGATCCAATATTGCCACACTCCACTCATGAATAGCACTATAGTACCATGAAAAATTCCCCACAAACATCTCTTCAGAATTTATCATTTTTAAGTTTATCATAGAGTATCTTCTATGAAGACATAGGCATAGTTTGAAAAAGGAAGACTGACAATGTTACCCATGCTGAGTCAATGGATATAGGGAGAAGTTGCTTATTTAATGTACACAGAGGATTGAACCTAAATGGACCAATTCCATTTAGCAGTGTACTTTATCTGGGCATATCCAAACTTGTAGCTTGGTGTATCATATAATAACTGTCATGATGGGTCAACTGAAGCCTTCTCCTTGGGGATTTACCACTTGGGGATTCTGTTGTTAGAGACTTCAGGCCTCTAAGAGTCAGCAGCATCATAGAGGCTAGGCAGAAGGGCAACTCACACTACAGCCTGGGCCAGCTTAAAATTCTTCAGTGGTTCTGGTGCACAGAGTAAAGTAGGATAGAACAGTCAAAATGAATTATTAAACATTGAAGGATATCCAGGGTATGATGCTTCTACATAAGAGTCAAACAAATGTTGTACTCCTTTGAAGGCATAAGGAGGAAAAGCTGTAAACCATGGGGTGGATTACAGCATATCCCATGACACTAGACCTATAAGAATGTCACTAATGTAAAAATATATTATATTATATTATATCATATATTATTATATTATATATATTATTTTATATAATATATATCTATACACATATATTTCTAGGCTTTATTTTTAACTCCTATTTACAGATAATTAAAAAAAACACAAATATTTACCTTGGTTTTATTTATTTTAGTTATTCTAATACCCTAGGATCAGGTGTTATGATATCAGCACATTGATGGACAAGGATAATGTCCTTGGTGGAGAGGTGGACAATATTCTTTATTACTAATTTCTGAGAGAACTCTTCCCCTGCCAGATATATGTGTGGTCTTTAGTCTGCTCCCATAACCAGTCTCTGAAAATACATGCAAAAGAACTAAAAAAAAATTTGTTTTTAGTAAACAGTGACCCTATGTGTTTTTCCCAGACCAAACTTGAGAAATTAAAAAGAGCTAATGGAAATCACCATACTTGGGAAATCCTTGGTGGCCATTGAAATCTCAAGGATTTTGGGGAAATGGAATATTACATTGGTTTATAATTTTAGCAGAGAGAAGGAGCTAATGGCTTCCACTTGGTCATCAGCAACATAATAGTATTTATGCCCTGAGTTATGGAATCACCTTCAGGATTTTTTTTCCCAATTACTAAATGCCTTTTCTAGGTTTGGGACATAGCTATTGGATAAAATTTAAACCATGTGTACTGCTTACTGTGAGAGAAACTCAGTCTCAATCATTTATCACTTGATACTGTAAACCTCCCCTGGGGTCATTGCCTATAAATTTTTAAAATATCCCATCTCTCAAAACATGATCATAGGGATTTATAATATTTCAAATTTTGAAAAAGACAGAGTGAAATAGCCATGATATGTATAGAAGTAATTAGAACAGCCTTTTTTTTAGAGGTTCTTTATTCCCAAGTTTTCTGATTATCTCATGTCTTGTTTTTACCAGGGGAACTAAGTATCCTTGTCTTAATAACAAAATTTGAAATGTACTATTTCCAGAACTTTCTGGAGTATTTTATATTTATTATCTTTATTCTCACAACAACAGTTTTGAGTACTGTTCTTATCCCCATTTTATAATTGAAGAGACAGGGACTCAAAGCTATATAGCATATAGAAAGTGGAGCTGGAGTTTGAACTCAGGCAGCTTGATACCAGCTCTTAAGCACCACATTGCCGATATAACATCTTGTTAGCGCCCACTTTTACCAGACAGGGCAATTTCTCTGATTATTCAGATCAAATAGAATCTTGGCAATATGTTTCAGTTTCATTCCTGAGGAGTACAAGTATTATAAGTCATAATCAAATATCCCCAGTGTTAAGTCATTCTCTAAAGCTGGATTACCTGCTTGATGCTTCCGTTATTAGTCACTACTCGTGTCTACCAGCACTGACCATTCCCATTACAACCAACAACTGCCTTGTGATTATAGCCTCTCTCACCAGTGGATCAAGAGGAAGGCCCTTTTAGTCCTTCCACAGCTTTCCTTTAGCACTGGACACTCACTGGGAGGAACCATTATGTAGGAAATACAACATGGGCTGCCGCAGAGTAGTGCTGGATCTATTATATGAACACTTTCTCCCTCTCTCTTTGAATTTGTCTAAATTATGCCAAGTATTGGTCCTTCACAATAGTTATTATGAGCCATAGCTTAGTATAATTGCACATCAGTTAGACCAGCAAGCTGTTAAAACTCTTGAGAGCTGTCCATGATTGTGCTTTAATGCAATAATCCAGGTGAGACACACACCTCTCGAATAAAAACAAACAAAACAAATGAAGCATACTCCAAGTAATGCTCTTGTTTCCTGGACTAAATATTTTTAAAATGCAAGACCACTTCATCTCTTTTAGCTTCTGTCAGTATTCTCTTGACAATTTGTACAATTCATCCTGGGTATATATATCTTCCTACTCCTTCTGGGTATGGTTTTGCATAGGGAGGCTCAAATCAGTAAAGAATTACAACTCTAGTTGCTGAATATGCATCATAATTGAGAAGATCACCAGAACTGCAAACAAAGAACAAATCAAAAAGCAAAATGAAGATGGGGGTTGAGTCAGCTAATGAGGAAATGATTAGAAATAATCATTTAACAGTATGCCGGGTATTGAACAAACTCTTAAAATTTATCTAATCCTTCTTAAAGTCCACACTTTATGGACACAAAATTCTAATTTTCATTGACCAGCGCCCTGATGTTGACCATGAAAAATTAATGCAACTGGGAATTCTGCTTCCTCTTACATTGTCTTCTGTGCTCTGTGCCATTACACTGACTGGCATTCAGTTATGCAGCCACTGAATTCCAGTTCAAAGTGTTTCCTTCAAGAGAATCACATGGTTGTGCCAGTTAGGATACCTTTAGCTGCAGAGAATAGAACACCTGACTGTTTTCTTTTGAGAGATTTCATTGCTTATTTCATTAATAGTCTATGGGTTGTTTTCATTGAGTTTCAGCAATGGGGTTTGTTAAGTCATATAACAAAATGTCTCCAGAAAAGGAGTTCCAGAGTTGCTCTAAGAGCACAACACTATTATCAAGGACCGCAGGTCTTTATATTAACTTTTGTTACCACCCAGTTTATTGGCTCTGCTTTGGAGTTGCCCCTCATGGTCAGCAGAAGTCTACCGCAGTTCCAAGCACTACAGTAATCAGTATGGCAACCAGTCAAAAGAGAGGACTATTTAACCCAGCATGTCTACTGCTGTGGATGAAAAATCTTTCCCATAAACGCAGCAGACTGCCCTTCAGCTCCCAAACCAGCCTCTAGCTACCAAGGGCCGAGACGTTTGACCATGACCTGGCCACAGATGAGGCAGGCAAAATGAATCTCTGGAATTTTAAACTTTGCCAAAATGGCACAAAAATTCAGAGAGATAGATGTTGTCCATGGAGTAAGAAATCATTACGGGTTGAATTGTATCCCCCAAAAGATACGTTAAAGTCATAACCACTGGTCCAGTTAAGTGAATTAAAATGATTAGTGTCTGAACTTTAAATAATAATCTTCATCGCAGTAGAATTTTACTTATATCTTCAGTTTCAGAAACATTCTGAAGTTACTTTTGTTTTAGATGCATTTTTTTAAATGCTGCTTTTCCCATCTCTTGTACTAGAAAAATACTGACTATTTCGCTATTGCATGCCAGGCATTGGGTTGGGTGCTTTATGTACACAAGGTCACTTAATTTTATTAATAGTCATTTTTTTCTCTTAGTTGAAAGATGTACCTCCACATTATTAATTGAAGAAGTGGGTTACAATAAGATAGATCTTGTGAAACTTTCTTAATATAAACATGCAAATATTACATTACATCATTTATTTCAGGACTGCAAACCATCTCTGAAATAGCTCTAAATTTATAAATGATAGTTTGCCAAAAGTGATATAGGTATTTTTCATTATTACCATGAGCACATGTCATTTTTCTCCTGATTATAACCATGCCCTAAATGGAACATTTCAAACTAACCTGGGCAATGATTGTGATCTATATTCTATGTTGTATACATGCCCCTTGTTTTTAATTTGCATTCAGATATTCACATCAGGAAGCAAGACTCTAATTGATTGTTCTGGAGACAGAATGCATACTGTATCAAAATAATTGGAAATTTGAGACACAGTCTTGTATACATAATGCATTTTCCCTTGTTAAAATTTCTCTTGAATTTGAAGTTGTGCAGTCAAAATGAAAACATTCTAAAAATTATTAAACTGGCAATTCACTATTATGTATGTCCTGAAATTCATAGTCACGTGCATTTAAACGCCCAAATAAATAAATAAATAAGTATTAGGGACTTGCTTTATGCCATTAGCAAAAATTAATCCTCATTCAAAATCTACATTTTGAATATATGTAAGATAGACAACTGTAGGGAAGTATGGGTGACCTAGATTTGAACCCTGGCTCTCTTGTTACATGCTTATTTAACTTCAAGCTCAAACTGTTTGAGCCTCTTTTCTAATCTGATAATAGCCATAATCATTCAGAGTGCTTTTCCATGGACTATGTGAGATAATTTATGTAAAAGTGCCTAGACCATAGTAGGCTTTTGGTAATTACTTCTACATTCCATTTCTGCAGTCTTAATCTGTATAAATGCCGCACAAGTTACAGAAGTCACCAAGAGCAAGGGCGACTGGAAATCATGCAAAAAAGCGAATTGTCTATCTATATCTATATGTATGTATGCATTGATCTTTCTATCTATCCTTCTATCTATCTATCTCTATATCTTCAGAATTTTAACTTTCTACCTATAAAAAAGATAGAAGTGTAGGTAAAGCAGGGTTCTGGTAATCAAGAGGTAAGATATAACTGTTACTCTGCTTTGTCTTTAATTACTTAATTGAGTAATCAATTCTCTATGGGGTGAGGAGGATTAACCCTTTCCAGTAGGCATTCAGGCCACCTCCCTGTAAAAGTCCATTCCTGGTTGCTCCCCAACTCCTGCCTCCAACCCACTGCCTAGCTTGCAGCCCAAGTGTCCTTTCTAAGCTGCCAGTGTGCCATGTTCTCACCTCCACGCTTAGTATTGCTATTTCCTAATTGCCTTGAATCATTTATTCTACCATTACATGACCAATTTCTCCTCCTCTTATCTCAACCTAGGCAGTTCCTGCTCTAGAAGTCCTTACCTGAATACCATACCCTCCCTAAACAAAATAATATTGTTCACAATTCTGTCCTCTAAATTCCTATTTTTGGGCAAGCAGATATTAAAAAAGTAGGAGAACTTATGTGCTCCTGAATCAATCCCCATGGCGCTATTGACCTTTTTCCCTATTTTCTCTATTTTTAGCAATGAGGGAATATACTGAGTGAGCAACCCAATTTGAAGACTTAGTGGTATTGATCAATGTGATTTTACTACTTTACCTTTGGATTTTAGAGTCTGAATTATAAGTCAAGTACATGGGCACAAAGAAGTTCAGAGTTAAAAGGGAAGTTGGATAACCAACTTGATCTGCATTAATTTTACTTGACCTAGGTCTGACCATGAACTTGGGGAAAGACTGGATGGAGCAAAGGGCAGTGACTTCTTGGAATTTCTGTACCAGGTATCTTGTAAGTCAGTTCTCATCACACCCCTCATGTTATTGGACACCAGCCCTTAACATCCACATTAGAATACTATTAAGCAATTTTGATTGAGCATAAAATCCTTTTTTCTACAGCTCTAATAATAATAAACAAACACAATGAGAAAATCCAAGAAACTGCTGGACATCACAAGTGTCGTGATTACAAAAGAAAACAACTTAAAAACAGGGTCACTTAATATCTAGATACACAAGGAAAATAGTTTCTTTATTTTCAATTAACATATGTGATGGTCACATGAGCCCTGTCCAAGGTAGCGAAGGGTGGGAGGGTGATGGAGATAAATTTATTCCAATAACTTTTGGCTATTAGAATAAATTGTAAGTATTTTAAAGTTAATCATTCTTTAGATTATTCATGTCTCTCAGATCTCTTTGGTTTCCCAGTTTCAATCCAGATCTGGGGGCTCTTTTCTAAGCCAGACCTGGATTGACTGTGAAAGTCAGGAATCTTAAGCTTCAGAGTTTCTCACTTGTACAGGTCCCTTCCAGGGTTCTGGGAGGGAGTCTGGCAATCTATTCACAAGGTGATAGATTTTTATAAAATTTGCAAAATGTATATATTTTAATTATAACTGATGAAAATGACTGCCTACTTGTACTCCGATTTCCTCTCTGTCATAGTCTCCTTATTTGATAGTCCTGGACTGGTTGTGGGAAGTTTTAGAGTCAGCTATGAGCTGGCAATACATTTGGTGTGAGTTTAGAGGAATGTATTTTGGTGATTTGCAGTCATTTCTGTGCAAGCTAAATTGTTGCTAGCAGTCTTGAAATACTTTTAGGAATAATGTAGTCAATTCAAAGTACATTTAAGTATTTAAGGAGACTTGAAATGTCCTGAAATTTTAAAGCTTGTATATGACAGAAGCTTGACAGATGATCTTCCAGATTTGATGGCAATGGCAAAAATTTACATGGCCTTACAAATTATAAGTTGTGAAACCAAAAGGAACTTTTCTTAAACTACTGATAATTTCTAAAAAGTGAATTTCTATTAAGTATGCCAGAGAAAGACAGAATTCTCTCTATAATCTCTGTAGAGGGGTAATACAAAATTGTCATATGAAGAGGTAATTAAGGTGTAAGCAGTCAATAATTTATGGAGAAAAGTGTAATAGAGGTGAACTAGGCAGCTAATTAATAACAGTTATATCCTTTTCTTCCCTGTATTTCCAGGAGCATTTGACAGCTTTTGAAAATTTAAATTGTCTTTTGTAAAATCTGTTTTTCTTCCTGTGTGTGTCTATGTGTGGATATATGTTCATGTGCATGCCTCATTTTGTAGTTGTAATTTTGTTATTTTTTTCTAAAAGCTTCAAAAATCATTTACGTTCCTGGCATGATAAAACCTGAATTCTCCCCTGGATGTAGCTAAATGTGAACTTGCAGCCACGATGAGGGCAGTAGAGATCTCAAACCTCTGCCAGAGCTTATGGAGTTCCTCATCTAGATAGGTGTGGATGGTCCCACCTGGCCTTTGGCAGTGGGGGGTGGTGGGGAGAGGGGCAACCTGCTGCCCCCATGGCAGGAATACTTGGTCCCAAGCCTTGTGGTTGCTTTGCTTTCTTTTTAGCAACCTCGGGTTTCTGTTGTCCCACCAATCATCTCTAAGACCTTCATATCCCATCAAGGGACTATATAGAGGCTTTAGGGTTTCCCTTTCATACCATATATCAACCATGGCTAAGCAGTAGCAGTCCTTCAGATTCTCATGTATAAGCTCATGTGGAAGTGACTCCCAAAGGGGGGCTTCTCTTAAAGGTTGTGACTCCCTGTAGAAAAACCAGAGAAGTGTGAGTTTGAAGTCACCCTTAGCAATATAGTCTTCTAAAGACTTCCCACTCCAGATTTAGCTGAAATGATGACAATCCCAAAATGTAATCTAATTTCTGTTTCCTCAATCCAGGCAGACCAAGATTTTATTTTTGCTCTGTCTATAACCTCCCTTACAAGAACGTCTATATTCCAAGTCAATTTCTTGATACAATAGATGGAAAGTCACTCTCACAAACACAAGATCCATGCTGGTTTACTTGCTGAAGTTTTGAAAATTTTATTTTGGCTGTCTGTTTTAGCTTCCTAGGCACTAAAACAATACTGTACAATGGGTTGACTTAAACATCAGGAATTAATTGGCTCATGGTTTTGAGGGTTGAAGTCCAAAAGCAAGGCAATGATTTATCCCAGAAGCCTGTGGCATTGCACTGGGGAAGTCATGGACACATCTAGTGGGCACCTCACAGCCCTCCCTCCTAACACTCCTCATTTTTTATTGCGTGAAAATTTTTCATTATGTTTCTAGTCAGCAGCCCTGGGATACGTTAGGCTTAATGAAAGGCCTGACCATACCTTAACCCTGGAAACCAGGAATAAGCAGCCCCAGCTGCTTATCAGGGTGGCAACTCTCTGCCTGGGGTGTATAAATGCTCAACCCTCAAATGGCACAGGGTCTCTCCTTTTCCACATGAAGTAGGGCATGCTGGGCTGCAATCCAACAGTCCTGAGTTGAACAGTTGGCCTCCCTGTAAGACCAGCTATGATGGGTCCTCTTCCCCTCCACTTTTGGATACTTGTATTGTGTAGGTAAAATAAAGTGGCCATTTGCTTAAAGTTTCTGTTGTGCCTGAGCTTGTGTTCCCATATAGAAACTCATTCTACACCTTAGTCCTTTGTTTTACTGTAATATGGCAGTGCACATGCCTGCAGTTTTTCCTTTCTCTTTCAGGTTCCATTGGCTTCATCTTCTGGTTGCTCCTCAGTTTCTCCCACTATCTGACTTTGACTCTTCTTATAAAAGACTCCAAATAACCCAAATTAAAGCCAAATCTGATTCAGTTGAGGCACACCTTCACTAACAACTCCAAGAGTGGGTCCACACCTACAAGGATGGCAATCAAGACCAAGAACATGTCCAAACTGGGGTAACCGATTCCAATCACATCAGTATCTGTGCTGGTTTGAAGCTATTATGTACCCCAGAAAACACCTGTCCTTTAATCCCCATTCAATATTGCTGGGTGGGATCTGTTTTATTGTTTCCTTTGAGATGTGACCCACCCAATTGCGGGTGGTAACTTTTGATTAGATGGTTTCCATGAAGATGTGTCTCCACTTATTCAAGGTGGGGTTGCTTACTGGAGCCCTTTAACAGGGAACTATTTTGGAAAAAAAATTTAGAGCCACCAGAACAAACATAGTCCACAAAGCCAGAGACCTCTGGAGCAGAAGGAAAATGAACTTGGGAAAGCCTTATGAAATGAGGCAAGAAAGCTAGCAAGCATTATCACGTGCCCCCCAGCTGTGAGAGAAACCCTGAACTTCATCAGCTCTTTCTTGGGAGTTAAGCTATCTTTTTCTGGATGATTTAATTTGGACATTTTCATGGGCTTAGAACTATAAAATTGCAATTTAATAAATTCCCCTTTATCAAAACCATTCAATTTCTGGCATACTACATTCTGACAGCTTTCAAACTAGAACACTGTCTAAAGGTGAATATGAATTATTTCTTCCTCTTTTCATTTTTTCCACAATAAATACTTATGTCCATTTTGCATTACCAATCAAAAAAAGAAAAATGATGGATCCCATACAGATTAAGGAAAAGTCATGTGCACAGAGAAACAAAGAAGCAAATGACACAGGTATTAATTTTTCCAGTCTCTCCCTGACTCCCACTTCACATGGATAAACAAAAAATAAGAAAAATTATGTCCAAAAAATAAAATTTGAGAGCTAATTGGAAAAAACAAATGTGGAAAAAGAAAATCTAGTAAAATTGAAAACAGCAAACTTTCTTCCATTTGATCATATTTTCTCTATTTTAAGGACTTTTAATTGGTCATCCCTTTCATAAGCCAAAGAGTTGGCTCTACTAAAGGAAATGATTCAGACTGACAGCCACTAATGTAGGGCTGATGCTGAAATCTTCCTGAAATGGCAAAGAAAGTACTCATCAATGTTGGGACTGTTTTTAATGGTGACCAAGGCAAAAAAATAGAATGAACATCCATTTAGATAAGTTACCCTATTTGCATTTTCATCTTTTCCCATGAAATCTGGAGAAAACTATGTACTATGAATTTTTAATTTATGTTGAATTGCTAATGGCTTTTCTGATAGAAATGGCATAATCTGACAACTATATTTTATTTATTTTTTCTTGGTTTTGGTACCTCTATGTCATACAGGAGGAGAAATATACTCATGATAAATAGGACAACCTACAGTAAAGCACACCATCAATCAAGAATACTTGTTGAAACGTGAACTCAACACTCAAAATATTGAAGGATGTTTTTCCTGTCTATTGTACATCCCTTATCTTTCCACTAACCATTTCATAGTGACCATTGAAATTCAGTACTGCCAAAATGTCCTTACCCCTATGTTTTCCAATTACATTCCTAATCTGCTTAGATCACAATAATTTAAACAATTCCATTTACTTTAAATTGAAGGAAATTTAGGCTCCAAAAGGAATACTTTTCTGAAAACTCAGACCAATGCAGTGAGAACTGGAGGACACACCTTGTGACTCTCAGTACAGCCTTTTTTATACTATGTAATGGCCTCCTTCATATGTAGCTACAAAACATTGTACAGTCTCCGCTTCACATGCAGCTGGCTTGGTCATATTCATAGAATTTTAGATCTTGGAAGATAATTCAATAAAATTCCTGTTCAATATCCTTATTTAATAACTGAAGATGATAAGGTCCAGAGAAGTTAAATGTCTCGTTCATAGTTACATACTAAAATGGTGGGGGATCCAGGACTCATATATCCTACTACAAGGTTGGTTGAAATATGAACTGAAAAAAAAAATGATCTGGGATAATGAATAGAAGGTTGAATTTGACAGTGGGAAAACAAATTTTAACTCAAGAACATTAACATTTTGTTCAGGTATAATGAATGGAGAAAAATTATTGCTTTGAACAAGTTTTCACGTATTAAAAGATGCTCAAGAAAGTCATCTTAAGAGTTCACAAATAAATTCCAGGTGAACAGAAAAGTAAAATGTAAATGCAGAAAAAAATTAATATTTTATTAAAAGAGGAAAAAACAAAAAGTAATCATGTTTAAATCTCTGTATTGGGTAGGACTTCCTAACTGTAAGATCAATTCACAAAACAATAAAGCAAAAATGGATACATTTGACCACACAAAAATACAAATCCTTTTTCACTGAACAATATAAAAATAAGTTAGGGATAGCACAATAAAAAGAAAACAAAATTGCTAATTACCAAGACTATTAAAAGTCATGCAATAAACTGGAAAATATATTAGCAAAAACATTGAAAATACTTGACATCTTTAATATGTATTAAAAAAGAAAAATACTAAGATCCCCACAACAAAAATAGGCAAGAGACACAAGCAGAAAAATTTTTACAATTGACTATACAAATAGCTAATAAATATTTTTAAAAGATTTAACTTTGATAATGATTTGGAAATGCATACTGAAGTAATGTAATTTCCTTTCCATAAAAGAAAATAGCAATTAAAATGTTAATTCTGAATACTGCTGGGTATTTATGAAGGAAGGACATTTTTGGAATATAATTTTTCAATGTGAATCAAGAGACTGAAAAATATTCTTACCTATAGACTGGGTATTTGCCATTTCTCTAAATACCCT
>PVIY010051070.1:0-15871 GCA_004026745.1 Myrmecophaga tridactyla
CTACCTGGGATGATAAATGGCAGCTGAAGCTCAGTGTCTCTCTCAGGGACAAATGGGAAGTGGCAGGAGGTGCCCCATGGGAAGCAGCCTGCTCTGCCTAGAGCAAGCAGAAGCAGTCAGCCCCAGACAGTAGGTGACCCAAAGGAAATTGAGGCTATCCAAAAGAGGCCTGAAGTCTGCATTTTTACATGAAATCTTCCAATCCTTAGAGGCACATGAGTAAGTGATAGTCACTATTATTTTGACTGTCAATTTCAAACATCGTGCAGATCAAACAAAAGCCGTTGAGAGACTGCATTTGGCCTGTGGGATGCCAGTTTGCAATTTCCAGTCAAGCGAGAAACCAGGAATGCTGGAACAGGCATTCCTTGGTGAGCCAAATCTTGCCTTCCTCCTCAATCTCAACCCCCTCTGTCACTGGCATCTCCTACCAGTTCATCCTTTACAGGGGTGCTCGAGTAGTCAGGGCCTCTGGGAAGTCCATCCCAGGAGTGGACAGGAGCTGCCTCTACCTCCTGCTTTGTCCAAACATGCCTCATTCAATGGCGGGTGATCAGAATTACCCAGCAGTATTTAAATGGCTGATTATTATTTCTTTGCTTTACTTAGGCTGAATCCATGTGGTTAAAATAATGAAAGTGACATGAGGATGTGATGTGTTTCTACACATTCCTTGGCTCTTCCAGTTCCCGTCAGAACTTCACAACAGCTAACCCACTTGGCTTTTTCAGAATGTTTATATTAATAAACATGTATTTAACCACTTATGTGATTTACCAAACTCTTGAAGAAAGATTTTTAGAAACATGTTATTCTGCTTTTCTTTTTATTTTGAAATCTAACATATATAAAATGAAGCAATACATTTCGAAGTTCATCGTAACAAGTAGTTATAGAACAGATTTCAGAGTTTGGTATGGGTTCTAGTTCTACAATTTTAGCTTTTCACTTCTAGCTGCTCTGAGACATTGGGGACCAAATGAAATATTGATATAATGATTCAGCAGCCATACTCATTTGTTAAATCCTTTCTTCTCTGTTATAACTCCTCCTCCTTTGATCCCTCTCCCAATCTATACAGATCTTTGGGCAATGCCCATTCTAACTTTTTCGTGTTAGAAAGTGCTATTGAAAATATGGGATAGGGTGATGGAACTAGTTGATGTTCTGGAGAGGCTGGCCCCTCTCTGGAGGGACTGTTTTGTAACCTGCCCTTTTCAATCAATAATTTCTACCTATATTTCAGTAAATTTTTGACTTTCTTGATGAGATCATATTCATATTTCCCCAGAGAGTTCATACTGATATTTTTATTCATTCTTACCACTTCTATGTTCACTTGATTTCTTTAATTTTATAATTGTGTGTCATTTCTCTTACTCTGATGATCTGGATTCCTGGCATGATTAACATAATTGCTTAGTTGATTTAACGGGTAATATAAAGATAATAGTTCCAAAACAGCAAAATTGATGTTATCCATAAGGTTGTTCAGTCACAATGCTGTGTTCTAAAGTTCTCAGAATAAATTCTTTCACTTTGTGGTTATGATATCAGTTTGTCATAGTTAGGTTTATTGTTCTTTTCCAATTTTTTTCCCTAGCGTGACTTTTGTGTCCTTTCTTAAGAGAAGTTGTAGGTGTACAGAAAAATCATGCATATATTATAGAGTTCCAATATACAGCCCCCTACATTAACACTTTGCATTAGTGAGGTTCGTTTGTTGCAGATTGTGAAAGGATATTAGCACTGCACTATTAACTGTAGTCTCTAGCTTACATCAGGTTTCACTGTTGCACAGTTCTGTGGTTGTTTTCACAAATTTTTATTCTAGAAACATAATACAATCTAAAATTTCCCCTTCTAACTGTTTTCAGTATATATTCAAATATGTATACACATATTCTCCTACTGTTCTAACTTTTTCGCACCTAATAATTTTTGCATAGGTCAATAAACTAAAAGTGCACTACTGAAAAGAAAGAAGAAAGATGAACGGATGGCAAGGGGGTCTGCGCCAGGGACCCAGGGCTCCCCGTGCCTGGGGGCAGAGCTGAGCTCCTCCGCGAGAGGAAAAACTGCCGACCGAGCAATTGTGCCTGCGGAGCGGCTGCGGCTTGAGGAGATCCTGCTGCCCGGGCCTTGCCGCTACCCCTAACTGCTATCATCTGGCAGGGGGCCATCGGAACCCACTGCCAGCGTGGCTGCCAGGTCCTTGTCTGTGCTGCGGCCCGGCCCTGCACTGTCTACATCATCTTCACAACAGCACAAGCCACGTGTGGTGACGTCCATGTTCCGGACTTCCGTAGAGGCCTTTGCCCATCACTCGGAGCCCATCCAGATTGTGTCGCAGGTGCGCCACGGCTGTGTACAGTGTGCTGCAGTTGCCACCCGAGACCCCACTGCCACCCCCAGAGTGGCCTGAGGTCCTTCGCCACAAGAACTTGGTGATCTGTTCGCTGAAGCAGCTACCGCTCACCAGGCCCTGCCAGTGTGCCCCATGCACACCTCCCGGACCCAGGGCCTAAGTCTCAGCAAGGAGCTGCTGAAGCCCGAGGCCGAATCGTGGGTTTACCAGCATGATGCCAGCCCCTGCATGCCAGCTGCCGCCTCCATGAATGCCGCTGAGCTCTTTTGCTTGGAGCCCGGTTTTCCTCCCAACCTGCGGCCACTGAACCCAAGTCGAAACTCTTCGAGTTGGGCAGACTTGCCATGACACACATGGCCATGTAGAGGCACTGTGCCAGCCATGCAGAGGAAGAGGCCGTGGTCGCCTCCAAGAAGGCCTCCCTGGATCCTGACGGAGCCCTGCAGGCCTAGCCCAGACTTGACTCTGTGGCCCACTGGCCCAGCAAGGCCTCCGTCATGCAGAGCCTCATCAATTACAGCTATCCCTTTACCTGGGAGGTGGTGGCCTTGGTCCCCTTCCAAGGCATGGGCACCATGGCCCCTGAGCCCATTCCACCGATTGCTCTTGGAGACTCATGCACTGAGGCTTGCCTCTTGTACCCTGGAGGCCCTGCATGGGATGGGGCTAGGGGCCACCAGCTGAACCAGCATCCCAAGAGGCCTGAGAACCCAAAGGCATTGCGGTGGGAGTCTTCAGCACCCAAGATAAGGCCGAGGTGCGGCAGCATCCCTTGGGCATCGCTTTGGCTGTGGTTTGGCAGAACAACGGTGGTGCAGCAGAAGAACGGTGGCATTGATCGCCGACCAGAGCCTGGGCTGGCAGGCCAGTAGCCTCCCTGTCACTGAGCAACTCCCAGGGGCACAGGCAAGCAGAGGAGGACTGCAAGGAGTGGGCTAGAAAGCAGGAGGAGCCCCCATCCAGACCACAGGCTTGGGGTAAGTGCTCTTTTGGCATGGGCCTGGTGGAGGCTTCCCCAGCAACATTTTGTAAATGAAATTCTGTCATGTGGGCTTGTGGCTTGGTGGTTAATACTGCAATTATCGTAGTACCAAGCTTTATTAAACATATGTAGTTCATTTTTAACTAAGAAAAGTAAACAGAGAAAGAAGTACTAGAGAAAATGTAGAGAAAAAAATGTATCTTATTCACTGTTGGTAGGGAAGTGAGAGGCACAGCCCTCTTGGAGGGCAGTGTAGTAGTTCCTGGAGGCTGGGGGTAGAGTTGCCAAATAATCCTGCAACCCTGTTGCTAGGTATATACCTCAAGGAACTGAGAGTGGGGACTGGAATGGACATTTGCGCAGTGGAGTTTGTGGTGGCAGTGTTCATGGAGGTGACAGGAATGGATGGAGGTGGCCTGAGAGTTCAAAGACTGAGGAATGTAAGTGGGAACTGTGGTGTTTACGTACAGTATACTAATCATGGCTGCAAGAAGGAAATTGGCTAATTTATTTATTTTTGAACAATAACATTTATTAAAAAGCAGTAAGTTTCAAAGCACAGCAGCAACAATTACTTATAGAACAGATGTCAGTGTTTAGTATGGGTTACAGTTCCACAACTTTAGGTTTTTACTTCTATCTGCTCTTAGATACTGGAGACTAAAAGAAATATCAATATAATAATTCAGCAGTCATAATTATATTATAATAATTCAGCTGAAGGTAAACCCTACTGTGGTAGTTGATTGTCAACGTTGCCAGGTGAAGGCACCTTGTTCTGTTGCTGTGGACATGAGCCAATGGTATGAGAACATCATCTGTTGCTGATTACATCTGCAGTTGTCTAGGAGGCAGGCTTGCTGCAATGAATGATGGTTGACTTAATTGGCTGGTGCTTAAATAAGAGAGCTCAGCATAGCACAGCCCAACCAGCTCTGCATACCTTATCTCAGCACTCACAGCTCAGCCCAGGCCTTTGGAGATGCAGTAGGGACTCACCCTGGGGAAAGTTGTTGGAACCCAGAGGCCTGGAGAGAAGGCCAGCAGAGAGCTTAGTGAGCCCTCCCACGTAAGAAAGAACCTCAGATGAAAGTGAGCTTTCTTTTCTCTGAAGAACTAATGAAATAAATCCTCTTTTATTAAAAGCCAATCCATTTCTGGTGTGTTTCATTCCAGCAGCTAGCAAACTAGAACACTTACCTTCTCTGTATAACTGCACCATCATCTTTGACCTTTCTTTTGCACTCCTTTGGACTATGGCCATTCTAACTTTTCTGTGTTTTAAGGGGCTGTGAGTAGTATTGGGTAGGCAGATGGAATAGCTGATGTTCTGGAGAGGATGGCCACTCCAGGTTTTAGAACTTATCTAATCCTGGGACCCATCTGGAGGTTGTAGGATTCTGATAATTTAGCCGGGTGCGTGGAACCCTTGTGGAATCTTATATATTGCCCTAGGTGTTCTTTAGGATTGGCTGGAATGGCTTTGGTTATGATTTCCTTATCAAGTAAATTTGATAACCAGCTGTTGTGAGTGCAAAAGAGGTTGTTGGAATTTTGATTCCTACTGCATTGAATCTGTAGTTCAATTTTTGTAGAATAACTTGCTATTCCAAGTCTTCAAGTTAGGTTGTTGAAATTTTATTGGTATTCCATTGAATCTGTAAGTCATCTTGGGTAGAATTGACATCTTAGTGATATTCAACCTTCCTATCCATGAGCACGGTATGTGTCCATCTATTTTGGTTATTTTTTATTTCTTTTAGCAATATATTGTAATATACTAAGTATAAGCCGCTGGCATCCCTGGTGCTTCTAGACAGAGGGAGCCTGTGGATTGGCAGACACAGGAATGAGAGTGGGGCAACAAGGGTGGCCCAGAGGGTGATTTGGACAGCATGTGACAGAGCCACAGAGAGTGTCACTCCCTCCTTCCACAGGATCCCAGAAGATTTTGCCATGGGGTGAGCGGCAGCCTCAGGGAACTCAACTTTTAGTGAGCTAAAGAGATGACAGGCAATCACTAATCACTATTACTTTCTTTTGTTGAAATTAGCAGTTTGAAGGATTTGGAAAGGGGCCACTAGGCACTATAGGAGGAAAGGGCACAGATCAGGCGCTGTCTTCACTCTCTCCCTCTGCTTAGGGGTCTTCCATGGGTTCGGTAACTTCCTCTTCTCTCCAGACTCTCCCAGCCAAAGGCCACCTCCCCAGATAGCACTTGTTAACACGGCTCAGGTTGATGTTGGGGCCTCCCGGGTGCCAGGAGATGAAATGATTTAAATGCTGGGTTTTTGTATCAATCCAACTACAATATAATTCAGCTGTCTTGGAAAATAGGAATTTGATTTATTGTTAGAAATGACATTTTTGGGTCAAAAGTGTTTTACGTAAAGATAAATTTTGCAGAGGAAGATTCTTAAAGAAAAGAAAAAATAACTAGAATAAAATAGGAAATTCTTTAGATTTTATTTTAAAAGATGTTCATCGGAAAAAAAATGTTATTTTATAATCATGTGGAAAACGCCTAAGTGTGAAAATTTTAAGTGTACTATGGTATAAGTTTGTTAGGTAACACAGTTGTTAGTTTTCAGCTTTCTGAGAGAGTAATTATGAATGCTGCTTTCAATGTATATAAAAGAAATGACCCTTCAAAATTTTCTTTTTAGAATGATTAAAATGGATATTTCATTTCATACTGATGTGTTATTAAAATAGGGAAGTTTGGAAATCGTATTTGGTTAAGAATAGTGGCCAGATTATAAACACTATAATAGCTGTATTTGTAGTTTAAACATCTATATTTGAGATTCGGTAAAATAGGTGTGCCTGTGTTTATTGTTAAGGTGTAAATTTCTAACTCTCAGAGCAATTCATATTCTCTGCCAATTGCTTACTTATGAGATTCTTGCTAATAATACTTGTATTTCAGAGTTTCTGAATACAGCTGTTATAGCGAAATTTCTCTTTGTATCTCTTCATATCTCAATACATGTCTTTCTCTTTATATCTCTTCATATCTAAACACAACACTGCATTCTACTTGAGGGTTCTGGGACAAGTCATCTATCTATACAGAGCTGGGGAGGTCAAGGCATGAACGGGTCTTGCTTGATGAAGCTTTCAGCTTTTGTTTAAGGGAGATGCCATAGGAAGCTGTTACAGATGTAGCTGTGAACAGAATTCAATGGCTTCCAAAAGTACTGCCTACTCAGTGATCAGCTGCCTGTCACCATGGTACAGGAAGCCCAGAGCACATTTCTGACATCGCAAAATGTTAGCACATTTGTAGGAAACCAAGAGTTTAATGTAATGTACATCTTTCAGAAAGATGCTCAGGAATAGAATCATGGCATAATAGAACTGACAGGTTTTTATGTGTAGATAAGTATTTAACAATCAGTAAACAGAATTAGATCAGTCCATTCTGTCTGGAGGTAATTTGTAAAATTGTGCTTTGAAATGCAGTGTGGACAAAACTTAATGATGATCATGTGATAGACACCAGTGGCCTCGTGAGATCTTGGTGTCTGTGCAAGGTGATAGGAAATCCCATTGATGTTCATATTGTAGGTCCAGTTAAAATCATTATGAACCGATCTCACTAGATATCCAAACCTGTAGAATTAGCATTGGAAAGCCACTGAAACTAAATTGCCATCACTTCTTTTCATAAATGGTAAATAAAAATAAAGT
The DNA here is from genome assembly GCA_004026745.1 of Myrmecophaga tridactyla. NCBI lineage: Eukaryota > Metazoa > Chordata > Mammalia > Pilosa > Myrmecophagidae > Myrmecophaga > Myrmecophaga tridactyla. The sequence goes on from PVIY010051070.1 coordinate 7,044, forward strand.
TAATCATTCAAACCCCACATTATGAATGATAAATATCAATGAAAATACAGCATTAAAATGTGAGAAACTAAAATTTATTGTCAGCATGAAATATTCATATGTAAGCTAAAATTCAGAAACAAAATGTATCTTAAGACATATAACTGAAAATACAAAAGTGTTATAATGAAAAAGGCATGCATACAGGTAAATACTACTATAGATAAATGAAAGCTCATTATCTTGCCCTGTTATATATATGCCATAGTGACAGTTTACAAAACTAGGTGAAAGCATTATGGAAAAGCCAGATATGAAAGGATGTCATCAACCAGATAAGGAACCCTTGAAAAATGAGGGACAGAGCACAGGAAAGAATAAGGGAAAAAAATGAAAGGAAGAGTCAGTTCATAAGTGAAACATAAACTAAAAGAAACCTAGTGACTAGGTAATGCTTTCAGGAAAGAGATGGTGAACAAGCGGACAATATCAGAGATATTCCAGGTAGATTTGCAAAAGATTCACAAGGCATGCGGACATTTGAAGATTGCCCTAGAACATCAAACATATGAATCACTGGAGTGCCTAAAAGAGAAACCCAAAGCGGAGGTTTGAAGAACTATTAAACAGTGTAATTCCTTATTCTTCTGGAAATTAAAACAAAAGTGTTTTTTAGCTGCATATTTAATGTGCACATTGATCATAGACTTAATTGCATGGCCTATTCTATAAAATTACCGGGATTTAAAGAATGAGAGAAATTCTTAGTGTGTCTAGAAAGAAGTAGGTGGCCTAATGGAAACAACATTAGAAACTGATGAGTGTATTAATGCACAACACTTCAAGTCAGAAGAAAATGGGGTGAAATGTTTGGGTAAAGAAACTGAGTAATGACTTTTATACCCGGTAAAACTGACTTGTAAGAGGAGTCAAGAATTGCAGTGCAAGATATCCCGTTAGACTTGTTTCAAATTTTTCCCAATATCCCTTTCAGATGAGTGAACCAATGTCAGTAAACAGTAACATCTAGAAAGACATTGGCTTAAGGACGGATACTAAGTATGAATTTGCAGTCATTTGCTCAACTAAGAGAAAATGATGGTTCTAAGAGAGAGGGAGTGACTTGGGTGGTAACCAAAAGGAGACAGCCTTACATGCATTCATTGAGCTGTAACTTTGTTCATGGTGCTTTTCCACATGTGTTTCCTTTTACTGAAAACTGCTAAGGACAAAAACTAGCAGTAGTATCATGCAATATTGTTCACTATTAGATGTCCACCATTAAATATAAATCTTATTTCTAAAAAAACTCTCAATTTATGCAGTTACAAAAACTAAACTTGCCTGTGCCCTGTGCCGTGTGCCAGCCAACAGGGAGGCCAGTGTCTGGGGCTCAGGGAGGTGGGGACTGCAAAGCTGCACTCCTGCCATCCTCAGCACCCACTGACTCATGGTGGTGGTGGTACCTGGCTGATCTGGTGTTGGCCCTCCATAGTCCTCCACTGAGGGCCAGCCTCCTGCACCTCTCTTGCCTCTCGCCTGGTCCCATGATCACCACAGGGCTGCTACAGTTGAGCTAATAGGCGGTAGAAGTATAGTGGAAAATGCAAAACAGTGAAAGTACAAAACCTGCAAAATACTTCTGAGAATTGGAAAAGAGCATCTTGCTAGCTTTAGTAGAAAAGTTCAAGGATGTGCTTAAATGCAAAAACAGTGATGCATGAACTATTGTACTCCAGCTACATACCTGAGAAGCACTTGTCTGAGAGTACAAGTGCAAAGAGCTGAAGAAGTGCTGGGAGGACAAGGACAACAGGCTCAGACCAAGAAAATAATGGCCCATGAGACTAGATAGAAAGTGAAATGGAGAGTCAATCCACTTCTGGGTACCCACGTGGTACTTGAGCAGCTCTGCTTCCTGCAGAACCTTCCAGAAGAAGAACCCAAGTATCATGCTGATACTGCAGCCCAAAAATAATTTGCTGTTGCAAATTACAATGATCTACAATCTAACAATGATGAGAAAGCGTTCATGCATTTTCCAGTATAAGAGGGGCTCTCTCAACAAGCCATTGTGTTCAGCTGCCAGGATAACAGCCAATAAAAACTGCAGGGGCCAAATTTCACAGGAAGGGGCTTTCAAAAGGGATGCATGAAGAGCAACACCACCAGCAGATGTCCATCTTACAGCTGCAGATGACTGGAAATGAATGAGGTGCTTGTGGCCAAACTCCAGCCTATAGTGTAAGAGTGTGAGATGGGATAGGAGGTGCACCAGATAAAAATAGAAGTTCTCAGAAAAAAGAGGATGTATTGGGAAAGAAAGCTACACATTTTACCAAGGAGTGGCCTGTTGCCTCATTTAACTGGCCTTTTCCCAACTCGCCCTGAGGCTTTGGGGCAACCACCTTTTAATTCATCTGTGTGAGCAAAGGAAGTCTAGGACATGGACATGTGGTCAGTAACATGTAATAGAGCTGCAACTAGGAAGATCAGAGTGATGATAGTCATCGATTTTAGACTACATTCTGGTAAAGAACTGCACCTTCTGTGCCCCTTACATGGCAAAGCAGCTGTGAAAGTTCTCTTAAAATTCTCACTATGAGTGCTATAATCCTGAATGTATTGTCGCTTTAATTAAAGTTCATGCGAGAACCAAGTAAATAAATAAATAAAGTAAACCTATTAAACCAAAGCCATAACTAAACTGATAACGTGAAACATTTAAGTTTAATGAGGTGGCTGTCTTTCTTCCTGGAATATGTGTTGTTTGCTTTCAGCCACCCTTCAATCCTCCAGATCCATTGAAGCTCTGGCTGAGGCCCACAGCTCTCCATACTCGGAGTTTTCCGTGGGAGGATCTGCAACACAAACACAGGTTCTGGCATCACTGGGGATGGATGGATGCACAGATATGGATGGAGAAGGAAGCTTGCTGGGGTGGGATGCAGGACCCAGTTGTCACCTCGGATGCTGAAGAGGGCCCTCTGGGCCCCTGATATCCCCAGGAGTCAGAGCCACAGAGCATCGATGCTCAATTGTTGCTCTGTGGGGAAAGTGTTTGTTGGCATAGAGTGGCTGTAAATATTGTTTGAGAGGGATAACTTAAGGTAATTTTGCGCTGAAGTGAAATTGAATATGGAAGAAATGGGAGGGCTCTACAGCAGAGGAAATTTGGACAGAGTTTAGAGTAGAAGACAGAAGACAGATGGCCAGGTGACAGAGGCAGAGATTGAGTTATGGCTTGTCAGCCAGCTACTACCAAAGTAAGCTGCTCCCTGTAAGCACCTTGGCTTGGGACTTTTTACATCATAGAATGGGAGAAAGTCAGTTCCTGTGTTTAAGTCAATGAGTCGGTGGTATTTTTTTTTTTAGCAGCCCTGGCAAGCTAAGATTGTCTGCCCTTGAGAACTTAATCTGATGCTATCAGGGCCACCCCACACCCTTTGCCGTTGTCAGTCCTTAACTGATGTAACTCTCTGTTGCCCTTAAGGGGATTGGGTAGGCAAGGTTCAGTCCTGCTGGACAGAGATGTGGAAGCAGTTCAAGGAGAGTCTTCTAATGGTACATGGCAGCCCTCGAAGCACTAGAGCCCTCTCCTCCAAATTAAGGGGTCATTGCAGGGAATGGCTGCTCAGCGTTGTATGGAATGGGTGTGTGGTTGACAGAGAGAAGTTCTCAGAATATCGTTTACTTGCCTGTGCTTATTTTGACTACTCGCTGTCTATGTCTCCACATTAACGCTGCGTAGTTTCCTCCCCAGTGACCTCTTGAGTAACGGTCAGTTTCCTGAAGTGTCAAAAGGAGAGTCAGGTACTGGTGGACTTCATGTGAACTTATTTCACTTCTCCTTATCATCCTACCACTCCACACTCACATTTCCTCTTGCTGTTCTAACTCTCCCATTGTATCCGGCTTTTCTTCAACTACAGGAGATGTTGAGGCAAGAGGCTCCTCCTCATCAAAGGGTTGAGAGACCTGTAGTAAAGAGAACAAACTTACATGTCCAGAGGCACCACATGTCGAAACACATCTGTGATGGGAGAGCTGGGACCAAAACACACTAGTCAGGTGTCCCTTCTGCAGGGTGTGGCCCAAGGAGTTCGTCTTTCTGCCCAGATTCCTGTCTGAGCCATTCAGGGTTACACGAGAATATTCTTGGTGCATGGTTGATTTGGAAGTCAGGGCAGTCCTAGCAAAGTACGTGAGTGGTGTGGTGAAGTTTTTATAAATATTGTCAATCCTGTGACCTCAACTTCCTTGATGAGACTGTGACCTTCAGGGTGCCAACGATAGGAAGAGGAAAAGATGGAATAAGGATATAGTGGAAAGAGATCATACCTATGAAACAGACTTAAAAAGAGACCACTTTCTGTGGAGCTGCAATAAGTTCATTGTTTTCTGGTTTGGGGTGGAAACAAGGGTAACATGCCCCCTCCCCAGGTAAAAGATAGAAATGAAACGAAATCAGAGGTGTTAAATCAAGGGGTTGCCAATAAGAGGTTTAGCACAAAAATCTAAATAGAGAATTTCTAAAAAGGGAAGAAATATCCATTATTTCATTTCAGTAAAAACCAACTCATGTTTTTCCATCATGAAAATATTCCTTTCCCATTTGAATCAGTGAGTTTCAAATGCCCAATTATTTTAGATATAAAAATAAAAGGGAATAGGTCAATGCAAATTTCACATCCGTATATTACACGAGAAAAGAGGTATGTTTCTTTGGTAATTTTATGTTGTGCACTGTGAAATTCCATCTGAGTCGAGGAATGAAAATATCTATAATGTATGTCTATTAAACATCAGTATATTAAAAAAATAAAGACATGGAACAAAGAAATAAATTACTTGGACATTGTCATTGTCATCTGTCTCAGATCCTTCCAAATCAGTGGAATGGACTTCAGAATGTATGAGGACAGTTAGCAAGATTCGATGGCCTTGAGAAAGGAAAGAAGAAAGCTAGAGTTAAGGAAGTACTAGAGCCCCTGTTGTTCATGTCAGGGTGTGACCTGATCCCAGGACCTTTCTGTCCTCATTATTCATACTCTTCTCCAAGAGCCTCAATAATCTCTTGACCTCTGCCATAAGGGAGTGGGTCTAGACTCTTCAGGGTCCCTTTTCAATCTCTCAGGTACTGTTCCTGTATCCACGAAGAAATGTTTGTGTCCTCCTTTTCGTCTAAGACAGGAGACGCTGAGTCCATATCGTTTTACGTGTGGCCTAGCCTTTCTTCCCATTTTCCTTCACTCAGTAGTGCCTTTTCCTTCTCTCCTAATTTCTGCCCATTTCCTTTCTCTTTTTCAGCCTCCACAAATCACATTGTTCTCTCATAGGAACTCATTAGTGAAACAATCAAAATTCTCCTATCACCTTCTTCACTTAATTGGTTGATCTGTTATTCAATCCTTCCTTAACCAGGGAGCAACTCTCAGAGGGCTACATCTGAATCAGGTGTTCTGGAAGAGAGAGAGAGAGACCACCAACTCCAAAATCAACAGATTATCCTGTCCCTCATAGGACCTTAAGTTACTGGAGACTTTTCTTCCTCACAACGTCCCTATAGGTTACCTAACTGATTAGAGAGGATGAACTTGACACTAAAGTCACTGGCCCAGATTCCTTATTCTGCAGTTCAGAAACTAAGTGTTGTATTGGAGGTGTAACCATTTAAATTAATGGAAAGCTCCAGTGTTTTATCAGTCCTTGGAGGGACTGGGAGGGAAGAGCACCTGCATGGAACTGGGAAAAGATAACAGAAAGGGACAGGGCTACAGTGTGGGGACTCGGCCAAGCTGTCTGGCTTAGAACCATGCGTTCTGAATGCAGCAGTGTCATCTTGGTCCTGTGCCCATCGGCTCTATCCAGGGCCTGGTCAGTCCTGTGAGTGGAAGGACTGTGGGACTGTGGGACCCACTGTGTGAAGCAATCAGCAGCCCATCAGACAATTCCTCCAGAAACACAGCCATGCCTTGGAAGTCAGTGAGTGGCAGCTAGACACAAACTTCTGTCATAGAGGAGAAAACTCCAGTCTTACTTCTATTCCCAGGGTTTTATTTGCGTGAGAAGTGGAGACTAGGAGGTTTTTCAAGCATATTCTTCCCACCACATCTCTCCAGGACATGGGAACATGTGCAAGAAGTCTAAAATACCAAAGACTTTGAGATTTGCAACTGGCCAAGGCAGGGAAAGATCAGGCCACGTAGGGAAGATTATCTTAAATAGCAACGCAAGAAAAACAATTACATAATCCAGGTGTTAGGACCAAGGGGTTTGAGTGTTTTCTGTTTGCAATTAAGATATGAAAAGAATAAAGCAGACCTCTGTATAAATTTCCTCTACTTTCTGGTTTCTCCTTTGCTCTGTCTAGAAAGCAGAGGTGTAATACAGCTGCTCCTGGGAACCCTTTCCCATTGGCTCCTTCCTTAAATAATGGACCCTACCTGAATTGTCCTCATCCTCACTGCTTGTGCAGTCATCGCTTGAATCTGAAAGCCAAACTGTAGGAACAGAAACATCCACAGGAAAATTATTAGAGAGTGTGGCTCACCCGTCCATCCGTTCTCCAATCGAGGCCTTGCTGGCCACCCAAGACCACCACACTTTCTCCCTTTGATCTCAGTCCTCCCCTGGGTTCTGTGGCACCAGATTTCTTCAAGAAGACATTGTAGACAGTTTACAAATGAGAGGAGGTGAAGGAAACCCCTCTCGGCATTTCAGTTCCCCATTTAGCTGGACCATCACAGAACTCACCTCCCTCTTGTCACTGAAATTCTTACTGTTGTTGTGGACATGCTGTGTGTTTGATGAGTTCAGTGAACGGACTCAGGAACTAACTCTAGCAGCTGCCTGGAGAGCATTGTGAGGATGAAAATGTTCTCTCTGAATTGTCTGTACCTCAGCTACCAGCCAGATGACTATTGGGCTTTTGAAAAATGGCTACAGCTAGAATGGGCTGCTGCTGCACTGCTTCTGTAGTTCTCAGTAACAAAAATTTGAATCACTGTTTTCCAAACGTTCATACACATGCACACTGAGAAGGAGACACAGGCACATTGTGAATCAAATCACATAATCACATACCATCACATACAGACACATACCACTCATATGTATACAAACCCAGATCATCTAAACAGAAACCAACTTCTCAAGAAGTACTGCCCTGGTCCATACCTGGAATATTGGTTTCCTTCACTACATCCCTCTCCTCATTTCCATCTGGAAGCTGCAATTGGGGGTTGGGGCGTACCTTCTCTAGGCTTAAGTCAGCCAGGAAGACCCACCTTATCTTACAGATGTTTGCTCACCAATTTGTGATCCTGAATACCTACCAGTGTTCCCTCCTTGGGCCACCTGTAGTTAAAGAAAACACTGTGAGGTCCTGAACGTGGTGTGTTGCACCTGCAGGAAGCTTTTAATCTCTTGGTCACTTTAGGAAACCATGTGAGAACGATAGGTCAAGTCAAGTAAACCCAAAAGCAGTTTAGGGACAGCTTTGCAGAAGACATGAGCTTTTCCTGAATGTTGTATCTCTCAAGTCCATTTTAGTGGCGAATTACAGAATTCTTCATACAGTGAGAAAATATTGCTGCTTGGGAATATACCCCCTGGGATATAATAAAACTGATGCTGCCATTTATGATTTCCTTCTTCAGTCTTGGATCAGTTAATAGGTTCCCATTGAACACTGTTCCCACCAAGGACAATTGTATATATCATATATAATGTACATGGTCAGATTTCCCTGTCTGAATTGGATTGAAGGAGGAGGAAATAAAGAAGGGCATTGCTCTAACTCAGGCAAAGAAATACAACTTTACCTGGGAAGTATGTGGGATCTGCTCTATTCCTTGGGCAGGCAGAAGCTCCTCCATCTGTCCTTTAGAAATTGCTAGGATGACAGAAGAGCAACAGTCAGTCCATTGTGGGCCTTGCTTCTGGCTAACTCAGGTACTTAGCTTGGTTTGGAAAAGTCAGAGTAACATCAAGGTGAGTGGTTAGAAGCACGGGATAAGCTGCTGTGGGAAGGAAGTGCAAGGTAAAGAGGAGGCGCAGGAAAGTGGGAAGCAGTACCTGGCTTTGTAAATAAGGACATCCGAAAGCGGCATGAACTAGTCCATCCTCAGATGTTAGGAAAATACACGCCATTCTTCAGTGATGGATTCCTATCACTCCTGTTGCCCATTTTGAAGCCCAACTAAAATGCTACTTTCCTTTTGATGTGTTTTAACAACTTCTCAGCCTACATGTGTCCTCATATGCAGGCACTGCATCATTTTTATAGGATTTTGTCCTTCTTGCCTTTTATATTCTCCTCAAAGTTTAGCCATATGGCAATTGTTTAAAGACATTTTTACTTATGATCTTTTTACTGTGAGACTACATTCATTTCTACGCTAAGAGCTTCATCGAATTTTTCCCCTAATTTTTCATGAATATAATCAATTATAGAAGATTTGAAGATACTGTAATTCTACATAGTGAGAATTCTACTAAATTCTACTAAAAAATCACCACTATACGTAGTGTAATAATTTTCCTTCCACTCTTCCTTGGGACTTATTATTATCACTGTCCCTTCAGTGTGGAGCTAATAGGATTTGAACATTTCTGGGGGTCAAAGCGATGTTACCAATATACTAAAATACCTCCTTGATGTGCACCTCTTTGGGTCCAGGTGTGGAGGACTTTGTTAAATGTGGTCGTACTAGGTGGCACCTTACAATGTCAGAATCTGTGACCTGGCCCCAAGAATGTGGGCTTTGTGTTTTTCATACCATATAAAGGCCACAGTCCGTGGTGAAAGGAATGTGTAATGTCCTTGCGTCATGAGACTTCTGATT
>PVIY010051071.1:0-15863 GCA_004026745.1 Myrmecophaga tridactyla
GGGGGGTTAGATGGGCTGGAGCCCCAGCTTCCAGCCAGGACCCCCAAATTGCAGAAAGTTTTTTTCTCCTTTATTGGTCGCTGCTCCCCTGCAGCCTGTGGATCCCAGAGACACACTGTACTCTGTCAGAGCTTTAAACAAATAGGGGGGATCAGAGCGCAAAGAGTTTTGGAGTGTTATCTTCTGGCCTGGTTAGGAGGACAACTCAGTTGCCATTTTCCCACCGCATTCTTGTCCCTGAGCTGCACTCCTGCACCCCCATGCCTGCTAACCAAACCATGCCTCAGGGCCCCTTGGTGTGTCCCCAGCCCTGCTTCCTACCAAGGTTTTGGCAACCCTGGGGGGGGCTGGAAGTACCCTGCAGACCCCCTACTTCCCTCCAGCTGTCTGCTCCTTCCCAGCTTCTTATCCACCCCCAAGAAGAGGTGAGCAGCCCCCGGGGCAGAGGTAAGGAATTTGCAGCTGGCGGCTGGCCCCTGCGGGCTTACCCTGCCTGCGGTGGCCTCCCCCTGTGGCCTGTTTCCTTCTCTGAAATGGGCATGATTGTACGAACACCAAGGGCAAAAGGTGGTAGGGGGCTGGGCATGAGCTAGACCTTTGGCGCGGGCAGGGGGACGGGCAGGCCTGGGACAGGAGCAGGTGGCATAGGGAGGCAGGTGCCCAGAGTGCCAGGGGGGCTCAGAAAGGGGCTGAGGGCATCCAGGAGGACTTCCCAGAGGAAGTGACAGCTCAGCCAAGATCTGAGACGGAGCGTGAGGGCTGAGGCTTCCTAGGGATCAGGGAAAGGTGTGCTGGGTGGAAGGAACAGCAGATACACGTCCCCTTAGGGAGGGCGAGAAGGCACGGAGTTGGGGGACAACGAGGAGTGCACTGGTGGTGGGTGATAGGCTTTGGTGGAGGCTGAGTCCAGAGGGCGAGGTTAGGGTTCTGGGTTTTAACAGACATCAATAGGGAGCCGTGGAGGGGTTTAGTGCAGAGCTGGCCCTAAGGTAGGGGCAAAGGAGCCCAGAAGTGATGGCAGATCAGCCTGGGAGAGCGGTGAGGAGCCTGCGGCTGCAGCTTGAAGGATGCATTGATAGGTGGCCTGGGCTAGGGCAGGGTGTCCCTGCAAGGGGGACCTGGAGGCAGCCTTCTGTGTCCTGCTAGTTGCGGTAACTTTTGCAAGGGCTTGTGGGAAGAGCCTGGGGGAGAGAGGATGCACGGGGCCAGGTGGTCATGGATCCCAGTGCCTCGCAGGGGAGGGACGCATGCACATCTTGGTGTCACCAGCTCCTCCTTGAAACCAGCTTGGGGTTTGCCCTGGCAGAGGCAATCCTGGAAAGCTGGGCACCCAGGGAGCAGGGAGTGGGGGTGCGAGACCCTGTCGAGAGCTTTGTGACCCCAGGCATTCCATGGGCCCTCTCTGAGCCTCAGTGTCCTCATCTCAAGTGGGAGGAAACATGAAGGGTGGGGGTGGGGGGCACCCGGTGGGCATCACTGATTCCTCTCTCTCTCTCTCTCTCTCTTTCGGGCTGGGCCTGGACCCCCACCCGGCCCCACCCAGCCACTCCTGGCCACCGGATCCCTTGGGGACAGCGCCCTGAGCTTTTGTGTCTTTCCAGTGCTGAGCAATAGCCAATTAAGGCCAGATCCCTTGGCCCTGTTCCGGGAAAGGATCCCACCCTGAGCCCATTTCCAGTGGGGGGTGGACATGGAGGCCCCAAGGGGGCAAGCGGCTCGCCTGAAGCCATCTCGAGTCCACCAATGGCTGTGGCGCTAAAAGCCAGGGTGTAGATCTCGCGCCCCCAGAGCAGCGCGGAGTCCTGGGAGGTCAGAGGCCTCGGCCCTGCCTGCGAAGGGCTGCGGGGACCCAAGCAGCAGGGACAATCCCAAGGCCGAGAAGGGGGGTGGGTGGGGTGGGAGAGCTGGGGGAGGAGACAGGGGGTCTTTTTCGTGCCAGCTTTGCCACTGTTAGCTCCCTCTCGGCTGGGGCCCTGGGCATTCCCCTAGGATTGGAATTGGGGAGAAGAGTCCCCAGGCTTCTCCCCGCCCCCCCTGCTCCCTCAGCTCCTCCCGGGATGGGGCAGACCCTGGGGCTGGAGCTGGGGTGGGGCAGGGCACCCGGGCACCCTCAGGCCCCAGGAGACCCCGCCTGGAGCGGGTGACACAGAGGCTATTCGCTGCCCAGTCATAATGACCCCTTTATGCTCCCTGGAGCGCGTGGGCACACAGGGCTGACCGCGTGATCGTCCCCCAGCGCCTGGCAGGAATAGGTGCCCACCCGGCCCCCAGCAGGCTCTACTGGGTGCAGAGAGAGTCGCCAGCTTTCCTCCGTTCATGCAGAGGCCATGGGAGACCACGAACAAATGATTTCACGTGGGTTCCAGAGCTGGGGGTCTCGCCAGGCACGTCCCTGCTGCGAACTGGCCATAGTGGGCTTTCGGCGCCTGGCAGAGATGAAGCGTGCACAGAAATCTGCAGGGAAACTGGGGGTCGGTGGGGACTCCTGTACTTCCCCAGGCCTCTCCTCTCCATCCTCCCCAACTCCCACTTGGCCTCAGCTGCTGCCCAAGTTATTCCCGGTAGTAGCCGGTGGCTCCCGTGGGCAGTCGTTCCTTTCTCTGCAGCCACACGTCCCCCCAGGGCTCAGGGATTGTGGCACCGTGCAACCCTGGTACGCCCACCTCAGTTTCCCCATTTGCACAAAGGCAGGGACAAAGGATGGGCCAGGTGCCAACCTGGCCATGTCCTTCACTGTCCAGGGCTGCCCAGGGTTCCTTAGTGTCCTGTGCATCCAGGACCCCCCCAGCATCTCTCACCTTCCCCCCAGGAGCTCCTAAGTGCAGCTTCTTGTCCCCGCCTCTTGCCGTTCCCTGAGCTGAGACACCTTCCAGCCCCCTACACCGCCACTCCCAACACCCATTAATTTTCAACCAAATAACAACATTAAATCTGGAGGCAAAGCTTCCAGGTGGAGGGAACGGTATGTACAAAGGTCCTGAGGCAGGACGTGCCTGGCGTGCTGAAGGAGCAGCAAAGAGGCCTGTGGGGCTGGAGTGCAGGGAGCGATGGGGAGAGCAGGAGGAGGGGAGGGCATGGAGGGGACTGGGCAGGGCCTGGGAGGCCGAGGGGAGGACTTGGGCTTCTACCCTGAGGAAGGTGGAGCCATGGAGGGCTGTGGGCAGAGGAGGGACGGGGCCTGACTTAAGTGCTCCCAGGTGCCCTCTGGCTGCTATAGGAGGGACAGACAGTGGGAATCCAAGTGCGAGAAAATGGACCCACTGGAAGAAGAGTAGAGAGTCCAAGGGGATGGGTCTGGGGTGGACTTTGAAAGGATAGCTGCTGGGACTTCTTGACCTTCTCCTCTGACTCTATATGTCTTCCAGGAAGTGGTTGGCTGTGGGAGGGCCATAGGCTTTGCAGGGCTCTCCCCTTCCCACCTCCCCCATCACAGAAAGTTCCCCAGGGAGGAGCTGGGTCCCGAAAAACATTGGGACGTTTATCCTGTCTCTCCTGGCCTCACCACCCCCTTTCCTGCCTCCGTAACCCATGCCTTGCAGGCACCCATGCCTGTCCTTGGCCAGGCAGTGCAAGGGCTTGGGCCCAGGAGGGCCGGGTGCTGCGGGAGCTGGAGAGTAATTAGGGGCTGCCTGGTTAGAAGGCAGCTGCTGCTGGCTCCCTGGGGAGTAAGTGGTGTCCTCCTATACCCCCCTCCCAGGCCTTCTGTGTGGGTGACCCCACCCAGGCCAGCCTTCCTAGGAAAGGACACTGAGGCTGCAGCCCGGATGCCACTGCCCCGGGGCCCGTGGTGGGGCAAGCCCCTCTGGGCCCTGGACTTGCTGCAGTGCTTCAGTTTCTCCAGGGGCTCTCTGAAGTTCTGCACATCTGCTGACCTGCTGGGGCTAGCAGATGTGCCTCTGTGGGCACATCTGGGTGGTACCAGCCACTCTGGTCACCCAGTCATTCTCAACCAGAGTCACCGTCTTCCTCGTTGGCTCCTTTTGCTCTTAAAGGGCCCGTCGGGGGTGGGGAGTGGGCCACAGGGTAAGGAGTTGTGCTCTGGGCTTCACTCTTCCCGTCTTGCCACTCCCCAGATGACTGAGTATGAGTGTGAAGCTGTACCTGCAGTCTGACTGTGTGCAGGCTTGTCCCCGTAGCCTGGCTGCGTGCATGCATGTATGAGTGATAGAGCTCCAACTTGGCACGACTGAATTTGCTGCCTGGCCGTGTGTGCAGGGGTGGTTTGCTGCCTGTATCTGTTGCCTGACTATGTGCACGCATCTGTGTGTGAGTTTTATCTGCCTGGGCACCCAGGTGCTGATCTGATCTGACTGTGTGTTTTTATTTGCCTGGGGCTGGGCTGTGTTGTATGTACTATCTGCCCGACCATGACCCTGTTTGTGTATCTCATCTGGCTGGCTGTCATCCGCAAGGAGTGCCTATTTGTGTCTCTGGTCCTACTGTGTGTCCCTACTGTGTGGTATGTGTGGTCTGTCCGATTGTGATCCTGGGTGTGTATCTTGTCTTTCTGTGTGTGTGTGCTTTGGGTCTGACTTTGCATACCTGTCTCTGGCATCTGGTTTTGTGCCCATCTGTGCCTGTGGTCTGACTATGTGCATGTTTTATCTGCCTGACTGTGTGCATGCCCATCTCCGTTGCCTGTGTGTGAAGTTATCCGTGTCCATGTCTGGTCTCATTGTCTGCCTGTGGTCTGACTGTGTCTGACCCCATGTGCCTGCCTGTGGACTGACTGTGCACATACCCATATATGTCATGGTTGCCAGGCCATCTGCATCCACCTGTGAGCATGTCTAGTCTCTGTGTGTGGATGGTCTGACTGGGCATCTGTGGCCTGACTCCTGACTGTGCGCATGCTGTGCCTCCCCAGGCGTCCGCTGCCTCCACTCTGAGCCATGACTCAGGCACCTCTGGCCCAGCCTTTCCCCGGGGCCGCCCTGGGGCTGGGCAAGCTGACCGCAGCTGGGTATTTTGGGAGCCGAAATCACAGGGACTTGCCCCATCATTACAGGGCACCCGTCCCTGTGGCTGCAGCCCATTTCCGTCCAGTGCATGACCTAGGGTGGCTGTGGGCTTGACCCGGCCACAGACGCTTCACCCTCCGCTTTCACCCCACCCTGCCCTTGCCCTCTGCCCTGCTGGCTATGGCCAAAGTGGAGGTGGGGGAGAAGGAGAGGGGCCCTGGGTCAAGGTTGAACCTGTGGCAAGGGTTCCCTTCTGCCCTGGAGGAGTTTAGGCTCTTGGGGGCCACGGATGCTGAGTGATCTACATTTGTATCTAATCTGCAAATTTTAGTCATTTCTGAGACTCTGGGATGTGGAGTTGGGGTTTGGGAGGAGGGCGGGGAGGTGTGACCTTTGAGGGGCAGGGAGAGGGACTTGTCCTGGGGTGGGGGTGAGGGGTGGGGGGCAGCAAGTGGCATTCCCAGATAAAAGGCACCAAGGCAGGACAAGCTCAGCCTTAGAGCTAGAGGAGGAGGGGAGGATGGCAGGAGTGGTTTCCCTTGGGACAGTGGGAGCCATAGGAGGTGTTAGGGGGTGAAGGGGCAGGTGTGCACTGGTGGAGGTGGGGGCCGTCTGGTGGGCGGGGGTGGCTCATAGCACCACATGGCAATGGGAGACAGTGAGTAGAGTGGGAGTTCAGCTGGGGTCAGGGGTCAGCTGAGGTCAGGGGTCAGCCAGGCTCAGGCTCAACAGTAGTCAGACTTGGGGCTTGGCTCAGAGTTGAAGTTCAGCCAGGGACTCAGCTGGGGTTTGGGGACCCACCCAGCATCTTTCTTCCCTTCCCATCTCCCCCTGCCGCCTCCCCCACCTGCCGTAACTGCTCCTCCTCCCTCCCAGACTCTCACGGCCCTTTTGTTGTCTTCGCAGACGCTGCCCCGTCTGACGCTCGGCTCGAGGCCTCTCTGTGAGGGACCTGGGGGGGACCATCCCCACCCCTCCCCAGGGCAGAAGTCGGAGGTCGCTGCCAAGCATGGCGCCTGCCCGGGGCCCTGGCGTGGCATCCGTGGTTGGCCCCGTGGGCTTCCTCTTGGTCCTGCTGGTTGGAGGCTGCGCGGCAGAAGGTAAAGGCGGCCGGCGTGGTGACTTGTGTGTGGGCCTGTGTGCGCGTGCGAATGCCTGTCCCCAGCTCTCCTTCCCGGGGCTCCTGGTTTTTCCAGGAGTGAAGTGGAGCTAAGGGCCTGCTGTGCGCTAGGCCCCGAGAGTTCACAAGTACATCACGATGGTGACATTAATGAAACAGTAAAAGTAGCAACAATAATATCCACATAATGGTGACATTAATGAAACGGTAAAATTACCAACAATAATATCCGTTTCTCAAGCAGCTAAGCACAGACTTTGCCAGCTTCATCTCGAGCCTTACAGTATCCAGCTGTGCCAGGTTGGTTCCTTTCCCCATTTTCCCACTGAGAATAGCCAAGGCTCTGAGGGAGCAGGGACTTACTTGAGGTCACCCCTGAATGAGCCATGAAAGTTAGTTCCTCTTTTCTTCACAGCAGGCAGTACATGCTAGCACCCAGGTTGCAGGCACCCAGGCAGACAGACCTTCCCAGACAGAGAAAGGGAGCAGGAGTTGGAAACAGGGAAGATGAGAGATCGCTTCTTAGATGAGAGGGCATTGGGGCTGGGGCTTTGTGGATGCATAGGAGTTCACCAACAGAAAGGACATTCCTGGTGGAGGTGAAAGCACATGTAAAGGTCTTGGAGGGGATGAAAAAGCTGCAGTTCTAGGTATACCACAGGGAGGCATTGCACAGTACCAGGGGTGATACGTGGGGTCAAGCCAGGGGGGCCCCTGTCGTGGAAAGAAGTAGTTTTCTGCGGTCGGGTTTGGACCCTGGCTCTGTTCCCAGCTTGCCATTTGATTTCAAGGCCATTGATTCAACCTCCCTTGGCCACCATTTCCACCTTATTGAATGGGATTCAGATTCCTACTTTACCAGGAGCCTATTAATTATTGCTGCTAGGCTGATCCCACAGACATACATCCTGCCTCATCCATTAACATTTTTCTTGTTTTCACATTGTTTTTTAAATTACACATTCAGATTGACTGTCACACCCAACAAGGTGAGTACTGTTATCGTCATCCCTGTCCTACAGATGGGGAAACTGAGGCACAGCAAGGTTAAGTGACAGCTAGAGAGTAGCTGTGCTGAGATCTGAACCCAGGGTCACCTGGCACAGAATCCAGGTTCTGAACCACCAGTCACGCCGCCTCCTGGCCTGGGGCTTTGCATGGCTAGCCATGATCTGTCTGACTGATCCTAAGGGCCTCCGTTTTCCTGGACTCTCTTCCCCACAGCAAGAATGGTGGGAAAAAGGTGCTGAGCAGTTTTGAGTTTTCATTCATTCATTTAACGCAGGGTCTCATCCCCTTGCACCGTTGACATTTGGGATTGGGGTGTCCTGGGGACTGGAGCATGTTGAGCCGCCTCCTTGGGCTCCCCCCAACTCGATGCCAGGAGCCCCCGCACTTGTGACAAGCACAAATGTCTCCAGACAGAAACGTCCTACCCCCAAGTGAGACCCCCAGATTTAACTTACATTGGTTGAATAAATAACATATTTGTCGCCTCGACATCCTGCCCTGATAACAATATTCCTAGGCATGTGTGTGCATTTTATCATCCAGCAGCCCTGGAGCTGGGGTCATCCCCCGTTTTACAGGTGGGAAAACTGATGCTGCAGAGTGGCTGCTCTGTAGAGGGGGTGGAGGGCATGGAGTTCGGGGACGCCCCTTGGTCATCACTTCGTTCAGTGGACTTTTTTTTTTGTTTGAGAACTTTTCACACATACAGTCCATACATGGTGTACAATCAGTGGCTCACAATAGCATCACATAGTTGTATATTGATTGCCGTGATCATTTTCTAGAACATTTGCATAAAAAGGAAAAACTCATATGTACCTTACCCTTTACTCCTCCCTCTCATTGACCACTAGTATTTCAATCTACCCTATATATATTTTTATCCCTTATCCCCCCCCCATTATTTATTTATTATCCTTTTTTTTTCATAACTTGTCTGTCCCTACCCTGGATAAAAGGAACATCCGATACAAGGTTTTCACAATCATAGGTCACATTGTAAAAGCTATATAGTTATACAGTTGTTTTAAAAAATCAAGGCTACTCTCTCCCTGTCTACGTGGGACATGACTCCCAGGGGTGTGGACCTTCCTGGCAACATGGGACAGAAATCCTAGAATGAGCTGAGACTCAGCACCAAGGGATTGAGAAAAACTTCTAGACCAAAAGGGGGAAGAGAGAACTGAGACAAAATAAAGTGTCAATGGCTGAGAGATTCCAAACAGAGTTGAGAGGTTATCCTGGAGGTTATTCTTATGCACTAAATACATATCACCTTGTTAGTCAAGATGTAATGGAGAGGCTGGAGGGAACTGCCTGAAAATGTAGAGCTGTGTTCCAGTAGCCATGTTCCTTGAAGATGATTGTATAATGATATAGCTTTCACAATGTGACTGTGTGATTGTGAAAACCTTGTGTCTGATGCCCCTTTTATCTACCTTATCAACAGATGAATAAAACAAATGGAATAAAAATAAATAATGGGGGAGCAAATGTTAAAATAAACTTAGGTTGAAATGCTAGTGATCAATGAAAGGGAGGGGTAAGGGGTATGGTATGTATGAATTTTTTACTGTTGTCTTTTTATTTCTTTTTCTGAATTGATGTAAATGTTCTAAATGATCATGATGATGAATATACAACTATGTGTTGATACTATGAATTACTGATTATATATGTAGAACGGAATGATCATAAAAAAATCAAGGCTACTGGAACACAGTTCAGCAGTTTCAAGTACTTCTCTCCAGCCACTCCAATATACCATAAACTAAAAAATGCATAAGAATAACCTCCAGGATAAGCTCTTGACTCTGTTTGAAATCTCTCAGACACTGAGACTTTATTTTGTCTCATTTCTCTCTTCTCCCTTTTGGTGAGTCCCAGATACCGGGTCCCACTGAATCCCTGGAGTCCTGTCCCACGTTGCCAGGAAGATTTACACCCCTGAGAGTCATGTCCCACATAGGAGGGAGGGCAGTGAGTTCTCCTGCTGCATTGGCTTAGAGAGAGAGGCCACATCTGAGCAACAAAAGAGGTTCTCTGGGGTGACTCTTAGGCTTAATTATAAGTAGGCTTAGCCTTTCCTCTTCAGGAATAAGTTTCATAGGGTCGAACCCCAAGATCAATAGCTCAGCTATTGATTTGGTTGTCCTCCGTGCTTGTGAGAATATCAGGAATTCTCCAGGTGGGGAAATGGACTATTTCCTCCTTTCTCCCTGGTCTCCCAAGGGGACTTTCCAAATACTTTATTATTCTCTGCTCAGATTACTCTGGGATATATCAGTTTGAACACTAACTTGTACAGACCAACAAGATCTCACACCCTATTCAATGAAATTATGGTGTTCAACTAACCTGACCATGGAAGTTAAATTAGCATATGTGCTACCCGAAATATAAATTTTGCACCAAATAAACATCTCTCCCTTTGGTCTCACACAGAAGTTGAAGTTTTAAAATGTAGACCATATCATCCTTTACCCTGTATTCTGATTTGCCTTAGTCCTATCCAGATAGCTTCATGCATATCTCTAGTCGAAGTCCAATCCATTCACTAGGCTTTTACTAAGCATCTACTACACGCCAGACCCCATTTTCTGCATGGGGGACAAAACAGAGAAATATCCCTGCCTTAGTGAGGGAAGGGTGCTGAGTGCTGTTTGGCTGGTGGGTAAGCCAGGGAGCAAAACCAAGCAGGGAAAAGAGTGAGGGGGCGAGGGGAAGGCTAGTCAGGGAATTACAGTGTGGAGGGGACCCTTGAGCAGAGAGGAGATGGGAGTTGTCTCCATGGAAATCTGTGGGAAGGATGTTCCAGGCAGAGGGAACAGCCTGTGCAAAGGCCCTGGGGCAAGATTGGACCTGGCTTGCTGGAGGAGCAGCAGGGAGGCCCCTGTGACTGGAGCGGAGGGAGCGTGGGGAGGAGCGGGAGGAGGGGAGGGCAGGAAGGGGACAGGGCAGGGCCTGCAGTGCCTGGGGGGCTTCAGGGAGGATTTGGGGTTCTCCCCCAAGGAAGGCGGGAGCCATGGAGGGCTATGGGCAGAGGAGGGACAGGACCTGACTTCTAGGCTCCCAGGCTCCCTCTGGCTGCTGCAGGGAAGACAGAGTGAGGGGGGTGAGAGTAGGGGTTGGGAGGTGGCCAGGGTAGAGATTTCAGTGCTGGTGCAGGTGAGTGATGAGGAAGTGTGAGCCGCATATCAGCACCTGGTGGGTAGCAGGGGCTTGCTCCATGGCTGGGCATCTGGTCCCCAGCAGGTGGGCCTCTTTGCAGGAGCCCTGTCTCCTGGGTGTGGTTGCCACTGCCGGCTTTAGGAGGTGACCCTGGGACCTTGGGGTGCCACCGGAATATGGGCCTTTGGGCCATGGAAGTTCTGGGCAGGCAACTGCAGTGGCAGCATCCAGCACCAGGAGGAACAGTTTGTGCCGTAGAAACGGTCTCTGATCTGATCAGGCCTTCCCAGGATGCTGTGGGGCCAGCCCTGGAGGAGTTGGAGGCAACAGTGTGGGTAGGTCACAGGCTTTGGCATAAGAGTTCTTCCCCGCAGAATCTGAAATGGAAAAACAGAAATCAGGCCAAGCTGAGATGGGGAGGGGAAGGCTCAGGCCCTGGACTTTGGAAGAGGCCTGAGTTCCCATCCCAGGCTCTACACTGTTGGTATCACCACTTGGAACCTCAGTCTCTTCGTCTGAGCAATGGCACAGCTGCAGTGCTTGTGGCCAGTGGAGACCCACCATCCCATTTATTGAACGCACACTATTTACAGGGATCCGGGTCCAGCTGGGACCTAGTCTGAATCCCGTAAGGGGCAGGTCTCTTGCCCTTCCCATGCCTCGCTTTTGCTTTTTTCTGTGACCTGGGCATAAGACTGTTGCCAAACCCATCCAGGCTGCCACCTTGGTGGGCGTTTGGTCACCAAGACATGCTTACGCCCCGCTGCATCCTCCCTGTACCCTTTGTTCTCATTGCTAGAAGAGGAGAGAGGGTTTGCCCAAATGAGAACGTCCAGGTATCTGTAAGAAATTGTCTCATGGGGGAACACAGTGGGCTGGGAAAGCTCCTGGCTGGCTCAGATCCCAGAGCCTTCTGGACATTGGCCGAGAAGGTGCTTACTCTCTGGGTGTGTGTGCGTGTGTGTGTGTGTGTGTGTGTGTGTGTGTGTGACCCCTCTGAGCCCCGCAGCGAGAGGTGGCTTCTTTGGCTCCAAATGTCAGGGGGACCTCCATGTTGGCCAGAGAGGAGTTGGGGGGAGGTCCCAGGAAGCTGGAGCTGCCCCGTGCACGTCACCTGAGCCGCAATAGGGGGTCTCTGAGAAGGCTTCCCCGGGGGGAGGTGCTGGCCAAGCTGTGATGGAAGCTTCCAGGTGCAGGGGAAGCAGGAGCAGCCCCCAGCAAGGGCCTGTCCACGTCTCCATCCCTGGTTTGCTGGATCGCAGCGGCCGAGGGGTGTATCCCTGGCTCTGAGTTGTAAACAGGCAGCTGGAGGCCTCTCGCCACCCGCCGCCGCTCCCCTCTTCCCTCCGAGGGCTCCCGTGGGAGGATTTTTCCCAGAAGTAGTAAGATTCCTGACCCGGCCACAGTGACTTTTCCCCATGTCCTTGGCCGGGGAATGGCTGTCGTCCCGGGTCACTGTTTCCAAGGCTTGGAGGAGGGACAGCCCTTGGCAGTCAGAGCCAGGGAGGCAGGACCAGCCTCGGGGAGCGAATCATCTACCCTAGATCAGGCTCAAAGGTGATGGGAGGAGAAGAAGCGGGTTTAAATCCTGACACTGCCCTTGCTGAGCTGTGTGTGACCCTGTGCGCGCTGGGCAGCCTTCCTGAGTTAAGACTGTCTGTACAACAGGATCAACAATCACTGGCTCAGAGTGAATGAGGCCGGGTGTGCCTGCACACAGCACTCCAAATGCACATGGTCATATTAATAGGAGCATGGTCTGGGGAGGAGGGAGGTGAGGCACCCCCCCCCCAGGCCATCAGGTCAGGGACTCTGTCTTATTCACAGCGTGGCCTGAGCCAATGATGGGAGCAGTCGGGGCCTGTGAGAGACCCAAACTTGGAACCCGAGGCCTCTCCCAGCTTCCCAGAACTTCCGGAGCAGCGAGAACTTTCCTGGGGAGCCCGGGTGGATTCCACACTCACTCTACCCATTTCTGGCTGGTCCTAAGAAGTTCAAAGAGTCAGCATTGACCAAACTTTAGTTGGGCAACTTCTGCCTCTCCTCGAATCCCCAACTTTTATTCACCTAATGGTTTCTGTTAATTGGCTCATCTTTTTATTTTAAATGATCTTATCTCTTAAAAGTAATTTTAATTCTCCTTTAAGTAGTTCTAAATCCATACAAGAATGCCAAGGCACGAGGCATTTGTCACTGCTGGATCCAGGCACCTAGTTTCTCCCCTGGGAGGCAGCCACTGCTTCCAGCTTGTAAATGCATGTATATTCTGTCTCTCTCTCTTCACGTGCACACATACAATTTTTCTCCCTTTTCATTTTTCTTATCGAACAGTGTTCTAAATATTCTCCCTAGCTTTATTTCATTTAACAACATATCTTGCCTGTCTTCCATGATAGGGCAAAAAAAAAGTGCACCCAATCCCTTTTTTCAGCTGCCTAGTATTCCACTGAGTGGAGAGACCAGCATTTGTTACATGATCCCCCTTTTTGGATACTTAATTGTTTCCTGAGGGGCCTTGTAAATCCATTGCAGCACTTGAATCTGTCATGAAAATCTTAGAAGTAACAGAATTCATTTTAAAGGCTACATTGTGGTCTTACTATGGATATTAGGGAGGAGGGGGTGGGAGTCTTTTTCCCTTGGCAGGAAGGAGTCAATGGTTACTGTAAAAAAAAAGCTGTTAGAAAGGAAACATTATTAAACTCTGCTGGCTCCTGGGGCCCGGCCCAAGCCCAGAGTTGAGATTGTTCTTGGTGGAAAGTTCTTGAGACTTTCTTGGCGAGTCTTAATACTTGCGATCGTTCTGGGTGGGTGAAGAACATGGACTCAGGACCCAGCCTGGTTCAGATCCCCTTACCAGCCACGTGGCAGGTGCCTCCCCTTGGCTCTGCCTCAGTTTACCTATGTGTAAAATGGAGGTCATGCGCCCATCCCTCCCCATCAGTGCTGTCAGAAGGATTTGTATCATAGGGCACATACAACACACATACAATAAGCGCTCAATAAAAGCTTACTTTAGTGGTTGCCGGCATCTCAGGCGCAGGTTTGGGGAAACCCCGACAACCCTCTCTGAGGCTCTGCCTCCAGCTCACAGTCCTGGGCCCCAGCCCCTTGCATCCAGCTACCTCCTGGTCTGAGAGGCTGGAACCTGGGCTTCGAATGCCGGTTCCAACCCCAGATTCCTTAACCATCCCCCTCTTCCCTGCCTGGTGCCTCAGTTTCCCCACAGGGCCCCCACCAGGAGATTCAACCAAGTTTTTTCCAAGGCCCAGAACTCCTTAGGGTTTGGTCTACTGGGATCTCCAGGTGCTGAATTGGGGAACTCCAAAATTGTAGGATTCCCCCCTCCTTGGGACCCTCTGGGGGGTGTCCGTGTGTGACTGTGCCCCGTGGCGTGTCCAGGTCGAGGTGGGGTGGCCGTGCAGATCCTGGGGTGCCCCTGGACACCACTTCCCAGAAAAGGCATTGAGAGGCAGTATCTGCCTGTCTTCTCCTCCGACCCTCCTTTGGGACCACATGGGACCTCCGTGGCCAGGCAGGGGGTGGAGGGAACATTGGTGTGGCCCCCGTGGGGACCTGGCCACTCTTCCCTGTTCCATCCCCAGAGCCACCCAGGTTCATCAAAGAACCCAAGGACCAGATCGGCGTGTCGGGAGGCGTGGCCTCCTTCGTGTGCCAGGCCACGGGCGACCCCAAGCCACGGGTGACCTGGAATAAGAAGGGCAAAAAGGTCAACTCACAGCGCTTTGAGGTGAGTACAGGGCAGGGGGAGGCAGCCCTGGGCCAGTGCGGACCCCTTCCCCAAACACGGCAGCAGCCACGGGGGCCCCTGGACCACCCTCTCCAGATGGGCCCCTCTCCTCCCCACTCAGTGCTGTGCACACTGCTCCTGCCTGTTCAGCGAGGCCCCTGCCAGGCTCGCTCGCTGGGCCTCCTCCGTGCTGTGTGGCCTCAAGCAAGGCCTTGCCCTCTCTGAGCCTTCACTCACCCAGACACTGGGATTCACAACTCTGCATACACACACCTGCTCAGGTACACAGTTCCACATCCAACATGCGCATACATGACTTTACACGCTGGTCACGTGCTTACACGCACAGGCCACACCTCTGCATGCACGTAGTACCCTTTACTTGTCACATGTCCCCAAGCCCAAGTTTCTGTCTCAGGCGCGTTTACACCAGCAACTCTACGGGTTAACACGCCAACATACAGATGTACCTGCACACATGCATGCCTGCGTGCACACACACAGCCCCTAGTTCCTCTTCCAGACGTGTCCCCAGAGCTGTCCAGGCACCCTGGCCTCACCCTGCCCTCCCTCCCCGGTCCACACAGACAATTGAGTTTGATGAGAGTGCAGGTGCCGTGCTCAGGATCCAGCCGCTGCGGACGCCCCGGGACGAGAACGTGTACGAGTGTGTGGCCCAGAACTCGGTCGGGGAAATCACGGTCCACGCCAAGCTCACTGTCCTCCGAGGTACTGGGTGCCTCTAGGCGGGCGGGGAAGGGGCCCGGGCACTGGACCTTTGGGATGGACATCAAAGGAGTCCAAGAGAATGACCCCAAACACTCCTCCTTTGGGGTTTTTCCCTCTGGGAGTCCTCAATCTTCCTTCTCCAGCCCGTAACACCTTCTGGGCCCAGGGCCTGCTGGTGGGTGCTTAATGAGACTTTGCAAGAGGGAGAGAAGCTTAGGGACTGAAAGTGGCATGTGTTATGTGACATTCTGGAGCCTTCCTCTTCCATCATCTCAGTCACATTCTTCTGATCACAGGAGGCAGAACCAACTTGAACTGGCTCAAGCGAGAAGGATTATTAATTGGTCATTGCAATTAAGATGTCCACGGGGTAAGCAAGCTTCAGGTTCAGCCAGCTCCAGGAGCTCCTATGATATTCTTAGGACTCAGTTTCTCTTCCACATCCTCAACGAGTCGCCGTTAACTCCAGGCTCACAGCTCTCCGTCCTCAATTCCCCCTCCCCCCCCCAAAAGAAAGTGAGGTCTAAATAGCTTAGGGCTGATGTTTCTTGCCCCAGCTCCGATCACTTATTGATCTGTGAGCCAGTCATTGCAGCCAGGAGCAGCAGATACTATGGCCAGACCAGGCCAATTACCCCAAATGAAGAAAGGATAAGTCAATGCTGGGTAGGCGGAAAGCTGCCTGCCACTTCTACAATTCTTTTCCCACAAATCCTTTGGAAACGCCACTTGATTTGGCCTGTTTGCTGGCCTCATGCAGACGGGCCAGGGGTCTGTGGAAATTTCTTCCCCATTATAAAACAGCCCCGTTCAAACAGGGCTACCAGCTGTTTGCTACCAGCCCACACCCAGGCACTCCCTGCCACCTTTCCCTTTGCCAACGTTGTTTTAGAACACAGGGGTCAAGGGTTTTGGCTTGGGTTCCCATCCCGGCACTGCCACTTCGTAGCTGTGTGACCTTGAGCAAGTTAACGAACCTCTCTGAACTGCGATCTCTTTGTCTCTAACATGGGGAAGCAGGGATGCCCACCACCAGGGGTGACGATGTGAATCAGATGGGTGAGGGATGTTAAGAGAACCTAACAGGCAGGCCACCAGGGTTTCCTTAGTTCTACTTCTT
>PVIY010051072.1:0-15847 GCA_004026745.1 Myrmecophaga tridactyla
GAAGGACTGACCATCCCTCTGCTCCAGCCAGCCCACCTGCTGTCCAGGGAAACATCCCTGCATAGGTCCATAGTTGATAGTGTCCACAGGGAGCCTGGAGGCTCATTGCATTTCTATTTAAAAAAATTTTTTTGTTATTCTAGTTTATTTTATTTTAATTATTTCTTTTTTAGAATTATTTTTTCTCCTTTATGTGGACACCAGCCTAGCTCATTCCCACTATATCTTGGGGTGTCCCCTTCTGACTCTGGGACATACTAATGGTGAGGTGTGCTTTTTTGTTGCTGATTTTTTTCATATGTTTTTATTATTATTTTTTAATTTTTTTATCTTATCTTATCTAGCTTTTAATAAAGCCTCAAGTAGAATTGTACCTCCTACATAAGATCCAGCCCTTAGCTTGTTGGGGAATTACTGACAAACCAAGTGCAAAACTTCCAATGTAAAACCAAGTAAATACAAAACTTTAGATGAGTGAAGGAAACAAAATTGCAAAATAACCTTAGTAAGATAATCAAATTCCCTGAACACAACAGAAAATCACAAAGCACAGGAAGATCGTATGAAGATCCAAGCATAAATGTCCCATACAAATGATCAAATCAAAACTCCAGAGGAGACACAGAATATGGAATAACTACTCAAGGACATTTATAAAGAAATAAAGGATATCAGGAAGACATGAGAAGAGCATAAAGAAGATTTGAAAGGTTACATAGATAATGGTTGATTTCACAGAGATGAAAGATATATTAGATCAAATTAGAAATATACTAGAAATGCATGATAGCAGATTCAAAGAAGGAGAAGGAATAAATGAGATAGAACACATAACAAGTGAACTAGGGAACACAAAAGAACAAATTTCAAGAAGGATGGAAAAAATGGAACTGGATCATAGGGAAAGGATGGACAATAAGAGGCACACAAAGATAAGAATCATTGGTATTCAGAAGGAGAAGGAAAGAGTAAAAGGCTGGGAAAGTTAGTGGAAGATTTAATCAAGGAAAATTTCCCCACCTTTATAAAAAACATAAACACACAAATCAAAGAGGGCCAAATGAACTCCAGATAGAATAAATCCAAAGAGGCCTACTCCAAAACACATACTAATCAAACTGTCAAATGTTGAAGAGAAACAATAAATCCTGAAAGCAGCATGACAAAAATGATTTACTACATACAAGGGAAGCCACATAAGACTGAGTTTGGACTACTCAATAGACACTATGGATGCAAGAAAGTAATGGTATGATATATTTAAGATCCTGAATAAAACAGGCTTCCAGCCAAGAATTTTTCATCCAGCCAAGTTGCCCTTCAACTTTGAGGGAGAGATTAAAATCTTCAAAGACAAAAAAAGACTGAGAGAACTAATACACAAGAGATTGGCCCTACAAGAAATACTAAAGGGAGTCCTGATAGCTGGGGGAAAAAAAGAAACAGGAGAAGGAAGTCTGGAGGAGGGCAAAGAATTGAAGAATTGAAGAAATTACTAGTGATGGTAATTTAAAGGATAAAAAGAGGGAGAGGGAAAAGAATATATTGATTTAACAAATAAAGACTAAAGGATAAGATAGTAGATTCAAGAACTGCTTTTATATTAATAACTTTGAATATTAATGGGCTAAATTCAATTAAAAGATTCAGAATGGCAGAATGGATTTAAAAATATAATTCATCTATATGCTGTTTACAAGAGACACATCTTAGAACTAAAAACACAATTAGATTGAAAGTGAAACGATGAAAAAGATGTTTTATGCATGCTGTAATCAAAAGAAAGCATGAGTAACTATATTAATATCAGATAAAATAGACTTTAAATATAAAGACATCACAAGAGACAAAGAAGGATACTACATATTAATAAAAGGGACAATTCACCAAGAGGAAATAACAGTCATAATTGTTTTTTGGAGCTCCCAATAAAGGAGCTCCAAAGCTTGTGAAGCAAACATTGCCAAAACTGAGGGGAGCTATAGATATTTCAACAATAATAGTGGGAGAAAATACACCACTCTTCTCTATAAATAGAAAAACCAGACAGAGAATCAACAAGGAAATACAGAACCAAAACAATGTGATATATGAATTAGACCTAATAGATGTATAAATTATTACACCCCAAAACACCAAGATATATAGAATGTATATCATAGGTATATCTGTAGTGTATATGAAATGTTCCAGAATAGATTATATTCTGGGACACAAACTGAGTCTGTTTAAATTTAATGAGATTGAAATTACCCAAAGCATTTTCTCTGACCACAATGAAATGAAGCTGGAAATTAATAATCACAAAAAAAACAGAGCTTTCACAAATATATGGAGATTAAGGAGTGGGTCAAAGAAGAAATTGCCAGAGAAATCAGTAAATATCAAGAGGCAAATGATAATGAGAATACAACATATTAGAACTTATGGGATGTGGAAAAGGCAGTGCTGAGAGGGAAATGTATTGCCCTAAATGCCCATACTAAAACAGAAGAAAGGGTGGTGCAATGGTGGCTCAGTGGCAGAATTCTCGCCTCCCATGTAGGAGACCTGGGTTTAATGCCTGGTGCCTGCCCATGCAAAAAAAAAAATAGAAGAGAGAGCAAAAATCAAGGACTTAACTGCTCACCTGGAAGAACTAGAGAAAGAACAGCAAACTAACCCTGAAGCAAATAAAAGGAGAGATATAACAAAAATTAAATCAGAAATAAACAATCTGGAGAAGAATAAAACAATAGAAAGAATCAAGAAAAACAAAAGTTGGTTCTTTGAGAAAATCAATAAAATTAATGGACCCCTAGCTAGATGTTCTAGTTTGCTAGCTGCCGGAATGCAACACACCAGAGACGGATTGGCTTTTAATAAAAGGGGATTTATTTTGTTAGTTCTTCCGAGGAAAGGCAGCTAACTTTCCACTGAGGTTCTTTCTTACGTGGAAGGCACAGGATGGTCTCTGTTGGTCTTCTCTCCAGGCCCCTGGGTTCCAACAACTTTCCCCCGGGGTGACTTCTTTCTGCATCTCCAAAGGCCTGGGCTGAGCTGCAAGTGCTGAGATGAGGAATGCCGAGCTGCTTAGGCTGTGCTACATTACGTTCTCTCCTTTAAGCACCAGCCAATTAAGTCAAACGTCACTCATTGCAGCAGACACACCTCCTAGCTGACTGTAGATGTAATTAGCAACAGATGAGGTTCACATACCTTTGGCTTATGTCTGCAGCAACAAAACTAGCTATGCTCACCTGGCCAAGTTGACAACTGAATCTAACTAACACACTAGACTAACAAAGTAAAAAAGAAAGAGGATACAAATAAACAAAATCAGAAATGAGAGCGAAGTTATTACCATGAATCCTGAAGAAATTTTAAAAATCATAAAAGAATACTATGAACAATCATATGCCAACAAACTAGACCACTTAGAGAAAATGGACAAATTCCTAGAAACACATGAACTTCTATCACTACTTGAGAAGAAATAGATCTCAACAAACCAATCACAAGAGATGCAATTAGTCGTCAAGCCCCCCCTCCCCCCACAAAGTTAAGCCCAGAGCCAGATGTCTTCCTAGGGGGATTTAATCAAAAATTCCAGAAAGAACAAACACTAATCATGCTCAAACTCTTCCAAAAAATTTGAGTAAAAAGGAATACTACCTAACTCACTTTATGACAGTAACATCATTTTAATACCAAAACCGGGTAAAAACACTACAAGAAAGAAAAACTAGAGACCAATCTCCCCAATGAACATAGACGCAAAAAATCTCAACAAAATACTAGCAAATCAAAACCAACAGCACAGTAAAAGAATTATACATCAAGACCAAGTGGGGTTTATACCAGGAATGCAAGGATGGTTCAACACAAGAAAATCAGTCAACATAATACAGCACATTAACAAATTGAAAAGGAAAAATTCACGTAACTATATTGATTGATGCTGAAAAAGCATTCAATAAAATTCAGCATCCTTTCCTGGTGAAAACACTTCAAAAGATAAGACTCAAAGGAAGCTTTTTCAATATCATAAAGGGTATATAGAAAAAACCATAGCTAGCATCATACTTAATGGTGAAAGACTGAAAGTATTCCCCTAATATCGAGAATGAGACAAAGATGCCCATTGTCACCACTGTTATTCAACACTGTACTAGAAGTCCTAGCTGGAGTGATAAGCAGGAGAAATAAATAACAGGCAACCAAATTGGAAAGGAAGAAGTAAAACTTTCATTATTTGCAAATAATATGAAACTTAGAAAACCCTGAGAAATCTACAACAAAGCTTCTTGAGCTAATAAACAAATTCAGCAAAATGACAGGATATAAGATTAATGTGCAAAAATCAGTAATATTTCTATACACAAGCAATGACCAATTTGAGGTGACAATTAAGGAAAAAAATCCATCAAAATAGCAACCAAAAGGATCCAGCATCTAGGAATAGGCCTAACCAGGTGTGTTGGTTTGGAAGGATTATGTACCCTAGAAAGGCCATGTTTTTAATCCTAATTAATCTTATGGGAGTAACTGTTTCTTCTAATTATTCAGCGTTATAGGTTGGAAACTTGATTAGGTTACCTCCACAGCGACGTGACTCAATCAATTGTGAGTATTAAACTTGATTATATGGAGATGTGTCTCCACCCATTCTATGTGGGTCTTGATCAGTTTACTGGAATCCTATAAAAAGGAGACATTTTGGAGACAGTGCCGTTTTGAGAATGAGGAAAGAGCCATAGAACCATGATAGAAGGACGAGAGAAACACAGTGTCCACCAGGCAGCAACCCCTTGGAGATGAAGAAGGAAAAGACCTCCCAGGGAGCATCATGAAGCAAGAGGCCTGGAAAGGAAGCTAGCAAATGCCATGTTTGCCATGTGCCTTTCCACTTGAAAGAGAAACCCTGAACTTCATCGGCCTTCTTGAATCAAGGAATCTTTCCCTGGATGCCTTAGATTGGACATTTCTATAGACTTGCTTTAATTGGGACATTTTCATGGCCTTAGAATTGTAAATTTGTAACTTATTAAATTCCCCTTTTAAAAAGCCATTCCATTTCTGGCATATTGCATTCTGGCAGCTAGCAAACTGGAACACAAGGGATGTCAGTGACTTGTACAGAGAAAACTACAAACATTGCTAAAAGAAATTGAAATCGACCTAAATAGATGGAAAGACATTCCTTGCTCATAGAAAAGAAGGTTGAATGCCATTAAGACATCAGTTTTTCCCAAACTGATCTACAGATTCAATGCAATACAATACCAATCAAAATCCTAAGAACCTGCTTTGAAGATTTGGGAAAACTAGTTACCAAATTGATTTGGAAGGAAAAGAGACCTGAAGTAGCTAGAAATTTCCTTAAAAAATTAATGAAGCAGGTGGACAATTGCTTCCTGACTTTAAAAGTCACTGTAAAGCCACAGTGGTCAAAACAGCATTGCACTGGCACAGAGACAGAAGCACTAACCAATGGCATCTAGTCAGGAGTGCAGAGATAGACCACCAAATCTATGGGCAACTGATCTTCAAATAGGCCCCCAAATCCACTGAACTGGGGCAGAACAGACCTTCCAATAAATGAACATGGGCGAATTGGATATCAGTAGCCAAAAGAATGAAAGAGGATTCCTCCCTTATACCATGTGGTAGTTAGATTCAGGTGTCAACTTGGCCAGATGAAGGTGCTTAGTTCTACTGCTGGGGACATGAGCCAGTGGCATGTGAACCTCATCTGTTGTTGATTACATCTGCAGTCAGCTAGGAGGCGTGCCTGCTGCAATGAATGATGTTTGATTTAATTGGCTGGGGCTTAAATGAGAGACTCAAGATAGCACAGCCCAGGCAGCTCAGCATACCTCATCTCAGCACTTGCAGCTCAGCGCAAGCCTTTGGAGATGCAGAAAGAAATCACCCTGGGGAAAGTTGCTGGAACCCAGAGGCCTGGAGAGAAGGCCAGCAGAGATCACCCTGTGCCTTCCCATGTAAGAAAAGTGGAAAGTTAGCTGCCTTTCCTCTGAAGAACTATATGTCAACTAAATAAATCCCCTTTTATTGAAAGCCAGTCAGTCTCTGGTGTGTTGCATTCCAGCAGCTAGCAAACCAGAACATACAATACACAAAAATTAATTCAAAATGGATTAAAGACCTAAATGTAATAGCCATTACCATAAACTTCTAGAAGAATATGCAGGGAAACATCTTTAAGATCTAGTAATAGGAGGTAGCTTCTTAAACTTTACACCCAAAGCACAAGCAATGAAAGAAAAAATAATCAAGTAGGAACTCCTTGAGATCAAGAGTTTCTGTGCCTCAAAGGACTTTGTCAAAAAGGTGAAGAGGCAGCCAACTCAACGGGAGAAAATACGGAGAAACCACGTATCAGATAAATGCTTCATGTCCTATGAACATACAGAAATTATACAGCTCAACAACAAAAGAACAAACAACCCAATTATAAAATGAGCAGAGGATATAAATAGACATTTTTCTGAGTAGCAAATAAAGATGGATAAAAAGCACATGAAGAGATGCTCATTTTCATTAGTTGTAAGGGAAATTCAAATCAAGACAATGAGATATCATGTCACACCTATAAGAATGGCTGCTATGAAACAAACAGAAAACTTCAAATGTTGGAGAGGATGTGGAGACACTGGGACACTTATTCACTGTTGGTGACAATGTATAATGGTGCAGCCACTGTGGAAGACAGTTTGGCGATTCCTCAGAAAACTAAATATTGAGTTGCCCCATGACCCGGCAATACCAATACCCAGTATGGACCCAGAAGAGCTGAAAGCAGTGACATGAACAGACATTTGCATGCCGATATTCATAATAGCACTATTCACAAATGCCAAAAGATGGAAACAATCTGAGTGGATAGGCAAAATTGTTATATACATAGATGGAATAGTATGCAGCCATGAGATGAAATGAAGTCCCAGAGCACATGACAGCATGAATGAACCTTGAGGACATAATGCTGAGTGAACTAAAGTCAGACACAAAAGGATAAATACTGCATGATTCTGCTATCATGACTCCAAGGTTACTATAGAATATAGAAGACCTAGAAGATACATAAAACTATAGATGGGGGAAAGGCTACCATAAAAGGTTGAACTTAAATGCAAGGGAACAGATAGAAGTGATAGTAATTAATTAGGGGGCTGGGGGGGATTATAAGTAACATTGCATATTGACGGTGAATATGATTGAAAGGGGATGTATAGTGCCACATATCCCACTTATCACATCTACAATTATAAGTAAGTTCTTGCATAAACTATTTCATGGTTCAATAGCAGACAAAGAATCAATACTGGATGGTTATAGGGGGACACTAAAAATGCATGCTATATAAAAAAAGTTAAAAAGAAAAAAAGAGCCTGCCATGGCCAGTAGTTAATAACAAGACATCAACAGTACCACAGTACTACCAGAGGTAACTAATTGTGGGGGAGGGACAAGTGACAAAGGTAGCTTTGATTTGATAGTTAGTGAGGCTGTTTGTCAGTTCTTTGTCATTATGGACCAAAGAAAATTATCTAAAATTGAGAGTGCCACTGATTGTACAACCAAGTGAGGACACTGTAAATACATATTTATAGATTCATATATATATATATAGAAAGACCTAGAACTCAACCAAAAGATAAACAACGCAAATTAAAAATGAGCAAAGGACTTGAATAGACATTTTTCCAAAGAAGACATGCAAATTTAAACACGTGAAAAGGTGTTCAACATGATTAGCTATTAGGGAAACGTAAATCAAAACCACAATAAGATACGACTTCTTCCCCCAAGTATGACTATTACTAAAAAAAGATAAAAACGGTTCGAAGAGGATGTTGAGAAATTGAAAGTTTAGTACATTGTCGATGGGAATATAAAATGGTGCAGCCACTTTGGAAAGCAATAGAATGGTTCCTCAAACAGCTAAATATAGAATTTCCATATGACATGACAGTCCTACTTGCAGGTGTACCCAAAGAGTGAACATACAGTACCAAACAGATACTTGTACACTTATGTTTACAGCAGCATTATTCACAATAGCCAAAAGGTGGAAACAACTCAAGTGTCCAGAAACAAATGAATGGAAAACAAAAGGCAGTGCATACACTAGTGGAATAGAACTCAGCCACAAGAAAGATTGAAGTTATAAGATATGACACAATATGTAAGAACCTTGAAAGCATTATGCTCAGTGAAATAACAAAGGCACATAATGTGGTATAGTGAAAATCTTGGCTGGTCTTTGTCCTCTGCTTCTGGAGAAGTAACCTCTGCATCTTTTAAATTTCCTGTGAGAGCAGTGTCTTTTGTTCATTATATGCTAATGAGATTCCAGGGAGGGCTTCCACATCTGCAGGCAAGGGTAGGGGGTGCAAGGATTGGGGCTTTGAGCCAGGTCACATCAGCCCTCCTTCCCAACCACTGGGAGGGGACTGAGGCTGCAGACTGAGTTCAAACACACGGGTACTGATTCCATCAATCATGCCCACATAATAAGACCCCATGTCAACTCGGGGTACTCAAAGCTCTGAATAGCTTCCGTGATTGAGGAAGTCCATGGTTGCTGTGCCAGGAGGGTGACACATTCTGACCCCACATAGAGGACAGGGAATCTGATGCTCAAGAACCCCCACACTTGCCCTATCCATCCCTTCTTTCGGCTTCTTATTTTTACTATAATAAAATCCTTTTACTATAATAAAACTATGATTGTAAGTATAGCACTCTGAGTTCTGTGAATAGTTCTAGTGAATTCTCAAACCTGGAGGGGTGGTTGGAACCTCCAAATTTGTGGCCAGTTGTTGAGAGGTGTGGGCGACCTGGGCTGCTGGACTTGAGACTGGTGCCTGAGGGCCAGGCTTGTAGGGCATTGCCCTTAGTCCATGGGATCAGCACTAACTCCTGGTGGGCAGAGTCAGAATTTAATTGGATTGAATTATTATAGTCTTTGCAATTCCTGATATGCAATTGGTATCAGAAGCTTTATGTTGGAAGTGATGGTTTTTTATATCCTATTCACCTAAGGAAAAAATTATTAAGATATTACTTATAAGAAGTGACTAGAAATAGCAAATTCACTGAGACGATAGAAAGCAGATTAAAGGTTGGGGAAGGGAGGGGGAAGTGGGAATGTGTGTTAAAAAAAGGGGCAATGCCTCAAAGGTGTGAGGTACGATTGAAGTGGTTAAGGGCTCAGGTACTGGAGTGAGGGCAACGAATTCAAAACCTGCATTTGTGCTGACTGGGCCTGCGAACTTAAATAATAATAAATCATAGAATCTCCAAAGCAGAAAATTGTACTGCTTCTCACACTAGATTTTTAAGCAAATTAAGTGATACACTCTATGTCATATGCTTAGCACCATGTTTTGCATTTACTATGAATTCAGTAAGTGTTAGCTTCATCTCTAGATCACCTTGTCCTAAATGTAATTTACCTCAGAAATCTGCCTTGTACCCCTTCCCACTCATGTTAGAAGTAATTGCTAATAGAGCCTTATTCATCTGTAATAGCACTGAAAAATGATACTTAAATAACATCTAGTCTCCTGAGTCCAGGGAGCAGGGCTCAGCATGCTTTCACCAGAATGTGATGCGTGCCTGTCAAACAGTAGGTTTATCATAGAATATTTGCTAAATGAATAAATATTATTATTCTTGTATTTTGTCTTTTATCTGCATTTCTGCCTCTCAATCAAGTTTATATGTAGGGTTGCAGATTGCCTACTACTAAGGCATAGCAAATCAACTTGGGTTGAGAAGTCACAAAACTGGGCAAAATGTGTTTGTCAACACCTTAATATCAAACATACTTAAAACTTTCCCTGTTGAAATGTAGACATTTTCATTCTCTTTAAGGCTTTCACACCTACACATTTTTTACTGGAAATAGTTTGCATTCTCTTCCACAGTATTTTCTACCTGAAAGAAAGGCACCTGGGAAATTTAATCCTAAGATACTAACCACTGCTTGAAACTTAGTAGAAAAGTATGATAAAGATGAAAATAAAAGGAAGGAAAGATGAAAAGTGCGGTTGTAAGCAGACAGGGGGCTGATAGGAATTAGTTCTGACTTATGCAATCACACTGTTGGCTGAATTATAATAACCAAGGTCAAAAGTCTCAAAGTATTTTAAATGTTTCACTCTCTAGAATCTTTTTTGTCATTTGACATTTTTCTCAATACCAAATAGAGTCATCAGAAAAGTTAATCTCTGTGTTCTAAATGGTCCTTAATAAAAGAGCTGGTTAATACACATACACACAGTAAGTGGTGGTGAATACACATACATGCACACCAGCACTAAAAGGAGGCACACACATTGAAAAACAAGCATTCAAGAAAGTTGTATCACCCACTAGCAAATTTACCATCATCCTCATTTGATCATCATATATCTGATGAAGGTGAGTAATTGTGTCTTGAATAATACTGCCTTAATTATGCACTGAGATTTCAAATTTTCAATTGTTAAGAATTTCTCTTATTTTCATTAATAGCTGAAAAAATCCTCAAGATCAACTTTATTATCCACAAAACAGAGAATTGAAGACAGATGAAGAAGGAAAACATCTCCTGGGAATATAGAGAGGAAGCTAGCAGATGATGCGAGGTTCGCCATGTGCCTTTCCACTTGAGAGAGAAACCCTGAGCTTCATCGGCCTTCTTGAATCAAGGTATCTTTCCCTGGATGTCTTAGATTGGACATTTCTATAGACTTGCTCTAATTGAGACATTTCCATGGCCTAAAAACTGTAAACTAGCAACTTATTAAATTCCCCTTTTTAAAAGCCATTCTGTTTCTGGTATATTGCATTCCGGCAGCTAGCAAACTAGGACACTCACCTATCCCATTCTCTAGTCTGGTCTTTTGAAGTTCAGATCTTGTTTAGGTTTTAATTCTTGATATTCAGAAATCTACCCATTGATTAGCCATTCTGCTTCCACCCCCATACCCCAAGAATCAACATCAAAATTCCCAGATTTACTTCTAAGAACATAATGAATTATTTTATCCTCTCTGAAAATCCAGACATTAGCCTATAGCCACGATTCTGATCCCTTCTACATTCTCCAGTGCTTCTAAAAACATTTACCCCAGATGTCACATAAGCATATATAAATATCCCCTTGAGATTTACAATATCAATAACCACTGAACAAATGAGAAGCCGAATGGGACGGTGACTATTCTAGGATGCATTCTCACACAATCCCAAAACTCCCCGCCTGTCATTACCACCCAGTTTCTTTTATCAAGGTTAGAAGTGATATTTTTCTGTAAATTTTTAAAGAAAGTTAAAATGACTGATATTCTGGAGTTTATTTCCCAGTGATGAATAGGGTTGTTTTTTCCTTTTGCCATTCAATTAGGTTTGCTAGAACAATTGAAATTGCCAATATAAAATCGCATAAGACAGCATTATAAGGAACATACAGTCAAATGAAATCGGGCTTATTAACACACTGCAGCAAGGGAAAGTGCACATAAGAGGAACCACAGGATGACTCAGAAAGAGAGAATTAGAAGGGCTACATGGAAGACCGTGGGCAATGGAGAATCGTTTTGAGAGACCTGGGAAATGGAATGAGAGCATGAGGTGTCTGTTTAGAAAATGGATACCTCCGCAACCTTTTTCAGCCAGCAGTTTTCAGCCCCACTGTGGCCTGTGGAAAACCTTGTTTATGTGATTTCAGTCAAGTCCTATTAGGAATTATTTTTTAAAGACTGTTTTAGGCACATCATGATATGACTGGAAAAGTACCTACTGTCTTACTTCTCTGGAAAATACAAAGTTAAGGTATATGTGGATTATTATGTCCAAGAACCCTTTCTTTGAAGCTCTGCACCTTTGTTGGAAATAGAAGCTACTTTCTTTGTCAGTGACCCACGTGGCTGAAATCCCTCAGAAAGGAGGGAGAGGTTTCCACCTCCTAAACTTGATTTCAGTAAAATTTCTCACCATCTGTGCTTTTTGAGACAAGGTATGGCAGCTTGGAGCTATGCACCCCAGGAAAACATGTTCTTAAACTAAACCCATTCCTGTGGGCGTGAACCCATTGTAAATGGGATCTTCAGGTGAGGTTCCTTCAGTTAAAATGTGCACAGGTGAGTTTGGATGGGCCCAGATCCTATTACTGGAGTCCTTCATAAGCAGAAGGAAATTTAAAGAAACAGATGAAGGAAGCCTTGGGAGGAAGCCTGAAATCAATGGAAACAGAGAAGCTGAGAGAAGCCACGATGTGCCTTGCCATGCAACGGATAAGCCAAAGACCAAGGATTGCTGGCCGCCAGCCCCAGAATACCAGTCTTTGGGGAGAAAGCAGAGCCTTGGTGACACGTTGATTTGGGACTTCTAGCCTCAAAACCACGAGCAATAAATTCCCATTATTTAATCCAACCCATTGCATGGTATTTGTTTTAGCAGCCAGGAAACTAAAACAAAAGGTTTCCTAGCACTATGTATTTGATGTTAATTAACAAAAGCAATGTTTTATACATTCATCACTATAATTTTCATTATTTTATAAGGCTTATTTTATAAGGAAAGAAATTGCTTGTTTTTCCAATCATAATTTTTAGCAAGGAATTAGCCAAGTAAAAATGATCTCACTCTCAAAGCACTGGGATTTGCTTCATTGAATATCATAATCCTACTACACATAGAAGGTTCTAACTCTTTCAAAATCATCACTCAGTAAATGTATACTTTTACTTAGAGAAAATTCATTTAAAAATATTTTTATGCAAAGTTTTCTATCTGTGGATTTTTTCTTAATGCTTTATAACAAAAGTAGTAATATAGTCATTTCTCATTTCTCATAAAATTTATGAAATATTCATTTTATGTGTAAATTGGTAAGAACCAAGAGTTTTCCATTTGCATCTATTCTCACATTTTCGTGACATATACTGGAAAAAGAAAAAGTTGTATGCATTTTAACATGGTGAAGAACATTCTGTATTTTGAATTTAATGGAAATACATTATGTGCTAACTACGGAGTTGTCATATGTAAAGTTTTCAATATGAAAATGAGCAATAACTCTTCCTCTCTTTCACAGTGTTATCTGAGATTTCTAGAACAAAATTTGATTTCCAAATTCAGCAAAAAACAGTATTTTATATCACTGAATATTAGACTTTTATAAAGCAATTTACTTTGGGGACACTGAGAGTATACACCTATCTATTAACGTAAAAGCAAAGCCCAGTTCCTCGCCAACACAGCAGAGCATCCCACAGTAGATACCAGCACTACTTGGCAGGATACTGGGGACTTTAAAATACACTTTGTCAGGGAAATCACAGGACCATTAATCTTTGTGATGTTCCTGAATTGTCTCTCTCAGATTCACCAATGACATTGACAATCGAATACTCCCTTTTACAAGGAAAAAATAAAGATTGATGCTTTCCAAAAAATAGAATTCTATAAATGTATAGAAGGTAGATTATACAGGGAATTATCTTCGGTTATAGATGAACCTAGGAAAGGAAGGGCAATCATGTGTGGGCACGTGTTCTTTTCCAATTTATCATCAATCATTACTTATTTTACAATATGAATTTTTAAAAGAACATATTTCAGCAGTCAATATGCTGCTAAGAGTATGGCAGAGAGAAAGGGAATTAATATTTATTTACAAATCTATTAGAATGGAAAAAGATAACTTTTTTTTCTTTTTCTTTTTTCTTTCATGAGTTCTTTCACCCATAATAAATTCACCCTGAAGAAAACTTGTTTTTGTGAGCAGTAGGACACTCATATCAACAGCCAACCACCAAGGGAAGGATTCTCAACAAATGTAATAGAAGGACAGCCTTTACTCACTTGTGGCCATTTTTCTTTCCCATGTTACTGGCTCTCCTTGTCTCGCCAATGCCTTTGCCTCCCTCATCTAATACTTTCACATCCACTAATACAATCATTCAATTAGCTATAAGACTAAGTTTCACCTTTTAAATGTTGTATCTTGCCTCTACCCTTAATTTCCTAAATCAGGTTGGCTATCAATAGGCAATTCTTATTTCTAGCCAATGGCAGAAGGCCACACCTCTGAGCTCTGAATTTACTGCTGATGTAACCACATCCAAAGCCCAGCCAATTTGCAGTACCTTCCTTGCTATCGTCCTGATCTAAGCCAATGTTAACTCTTCTTGAAGTTAATGATATTTCCTAATACGCGTTCTTGTTCACTTCTCAGAATATTACCCAGATAATCCTTTTTAAATTAAGGCAAATCACTGCACTTTTGCTCAACATCCTATATTCATTGCTCAGTTTACTGAGAGTAAAATCCAAAATCTACAAGTCCCTTTGTTATCTGGTTGCTCTCACATCTCTGACTGCCACTGGTCTGGTCTCCACTCACCCAGCTCCAGCCACCTGGCCTCTTCACGCCCTAAGCAGGTCAGGCTATGCCTCTAGCTGCGTCTTCTACCCAAAACGTTCTGCCTCTTGGTATGGTTTACTCTTCCAGGCCCTCACACCTTTGCTCCAATCTCGCATCTACAGGAACTCTACATTAATCATTCCACTTAATACTTACACTACATCTCTCATGAACAGCATGCAGTTAAGGGTTTTGAAAAGTCAATGTCCCTTGCTGTATACCAATATTATTATTCTTTCCATTGTTCTTCACTGTTTCTACATTTCCCAATTTTTCCATCTGAAATTATCCAACTTCTTTTAGCATTTATTTAAATGCAGGTCGGTTTTGGACAAATTCTCTCATTTTTTTTGTTTGAAAATGTCTCTTTCTATTTTAAAGTTTGCTCTCTCTCTAAGAAATCAAGGTTACCAACCTCATGCCTCCTAGCACTTTAAATATATCATTCCCTTGTCACCTGGTTCAACATTCTTGTTGAAGAGTCAGTCTCCAGATATTTTATTGTTATTCCTGTCAGGGTAATGTGTCCACCCACCTCTCACTCCCCACCCTTGCTGCTTTAATGGTTTGTCCCTTTCTCTTTTTGTTTCCACCATGTTTACTATGATGTATCCAGGCTTGATTCTCTTTCTATTTATATTGACTGTGGTTCATAGCTTCTTGAATCTGTGAGTTGCTGCTTTTCATCAGTTTTTAGAAAATTCTCAACCATTATCTTTTCAATTATTGCTTTTTCCCCATTCTCTCTCTCCCCTCCTCTGAAACTCCAATCGCAACATTTTGAATATTTGGAGTGCATCCCACGCATACCTCTTGGGTTTTTTTACATGTTCAAATCTGTTTTCTCTCTGAAATTCAGTTTGGAGCATTCTATGGACCTATCTTTCAGTTCCCTAACCTCATTTCTTATGTCTCAATACCTGTTAAACTGCTGTTTGTTTGGTTGTTGCATTTTTCATTTTTAGAATTTCTTCATATTCCTTTAGTGTATTCCAGTTTTCTGGTGAAATTACTCATCTTCTAATCTCTTTGCTCTATTTTTTCCTCTAGTTTTTCTAGCATATTTAAGTAGGTTTTTTTAAAGTACTGGTCTCCTAACTCCAACATCTGGTGTGCCTGTGGGACTGTTTCTACTGTTTTGTTTTTCCCTTGGGCTTTTGTCATATGGTCCTGCCTCTTGACATATCCAGAAATTTTCAATTAAATGACATACACTCTAAATCTTCTCTCCCTCTCTCTCTCATTCTAGGCACAGTCATATTATTGTCACTATTGACGTTTCCTTGAAGTTAAAATCTAATTTTCCTCCCTTTAAGGTCATTTTAGTATGATGTAGTACAGAGGTTGAAGATTTACAATTGTTTTCTACTCTAATTAAACTGCAGCTTCATATTTAAGAGACCATCCAAGCTTAACACAGTG
>PVIY010051073.1:0-15812 GCA_004026745.1 Myrmecophaga tridactyla
CAGTTAAGTTGATTTCTTGGTAGTGTGTGTCCAAGTTATCTGTCCTTGTTGTTTTTCTTCTTCAAGAGTCTGTAGGGAACATTGCAGACAGGAGATGTTGTTCCTACATTGATCCTACAAGCATGACGTGTCACTTCCTCTTCCATTTTTTTTTCTGTAACCATGATTGCCCTCTATTTTTCTATGGGACTTTTTCTAATGATATGCATATTTGGGGGTGGGGAGGACAAAAAGAATAATCTTTTTGGCTTTAAATCTTGTGCCGTTGATTTCATCAAGCCTGAAAAGAGAAAAAAATTTCAGAGCACTCAATCAAGGCAAATAAGTGAGGCAGGATATTATGAAAATTATTATCATGTTTCTTGGATTTTACATTATTTTAGAATACAATGTTTAAAAGTAGTGTAATTTTTGGGCGGCTGCCGTGGTTCAGCAGGCAGAGCTCTGACCTGCGGTGCTAGAAGTCTGGAGTTGGATCCCTGGTGCCTCCTGCCCATATGCAAATTAAAAAAACAAATAGTGTAATTTTTATTTTGGAAAATATGTACATGTGTTTGATTGATAGTTACCATGTCCTTTGATTTATTAGATACCATTAGGTAGAAATGGGTTGCTGTGATAACAAGCCTGCATGGGAGATAAAGCAATCAAGAGTGCTTGATAAAAACGCTCCTTCCCATCTCACTACTTTTGATAGTTAGATTCAGTTGTCAACTTGGCCAAGTGGACGTGCCTAGTTCTGTTGCTGCGGACATGAGCCAATGGTACGTGAACCTCATCTGTTGCTGATTACATCTGCAGTCAGCTAGGAGGCGTGCCTGCTGCAATGAATGATGTTTGACTTAATTGGCTGGTGCTGAAATGAGAGAGCTCAACATAGCACAGCCCAAGCAGCTCAGCATACCTCACCTCAGCACTTGCAGCTCAGCCCAGGCCTTGGGAGGTACAGAAAGGAATCACCCCGGGGAAAGTTGTCGGAACCCAGAGGCCTGAAGAGAAGGCCAGCAGAGACCATCCTGTGCCTTCCCACGTAAGAAAGAACTTCAGTGGAAAGTTAGCTGCCTTTTCTCTGAAGAACTAACAAATAAATCCCCCTTTATTAAAAGCCAATCCATCTCTGGTGTGTTGCATTCTGGCAGCTAGCAAACTAGAACACTACCCTATCCACACATTCCTGTGTCCCTAGGATTGCACTCCCTAATAACATAGTAGCACCCACCATCTCAAAATTTGCTTTATCAGAATCCATGTTAACACAGTGATAATAAAACACATTCTGTACTCATCCATAGTCAAAATGAATCAAAATAAGCATGGCAGAATTTTGCGTCATATACTTGGTCTAATAATTAAACTCTTCTCTTTCATATTGAAAAGTTTCTTATCTGGGTCATATTAAAACTGAATATAAGCCACTAGAATAGCTACTATTTTTTAAAAAATGGAAAATAACAAGTGCTGAAGAGGATGTGGGAAAATAAGACCATTTGAACATTGTTGATAGGAATGTAAAATGGTGCAGCCACTGTGGAAAGCAATATGGTGATTTTTCAGAAATCCCACTTCTAGGTATATACCCCAAAGAATTGAAAGCAAGGATTTGAACACACATTTGTGCATTGATACTCAAAGCAACATTACTGACAATTGTCAAAAGGTGGAAACAACCCAAGTGTCCATCACCAGATGAATGGATAAACAAACTGTGGTATATACATAAAGTGGAATAGTATTTATCTATGAAAAGGAATGAAGTTCTGATACATGCTACAACCTGGATGAATCTTGAAGACATCATATTGAATAAAATAAGCCAGATGACAAAAGGAAAAATACTGTATGATCTCACTTCTATTAAATAAGCCGAATATGCATATTCATAAAGTTGGAAACTAAAATGTAGGTTAGCAGGGGGCCAAGTGGGGAAGAAAAATAGGGAAT
Organism: Myrmecophaga tridactyla; assembly: GCA_004026745.1. NCBI lineage: Eukaryota > Metazoa > Chordata > Mammalia > Pilosa > Myrmecophagidae > Myrmecophaga > Myrmecophaga tridactyla. The sequence continues at coordinate 1,942 of PVIY010051073.1, forward strand.
ACATCTTTAATTGGTGTAGAGTTTCTGTTTGGGGTGATGGAAAAGTTTTGGCAATGGAAGGTGGGGATGGAGGCAGGACCTTGTGTATATAATTAATATCACTGAATTGTATATTCTCAAAGTGAAAAAAGAAGGAATTTTAGGTTGTCTACAAGTTACTACACACACACACACACACTATCCCATAAGACTGTATAATGTAATGAGTGACCCTAATGTAAACAATGTGCAATTTTGCTTCATGAATTGGAACAAAGACACCATACTAATGCAAAATGTTAATAATAAGGAAAATTGTGTATGTGAGAGAAGGTGGTTTGTGGGAATTCTATACTTTCTGCCAGATGTACAAAACCTACAATTGCTCTAATAAAAAAAAACGCTAAATATATGGTCCCACAAAGATGGAGACATTTATACCATTTGTCTGGTAGCTTGCCAATCCTTGATTGCAAAGGGGAATAAAAGTACCCTAGAGTGTACTATAAGATGATGACATGAAATTTTGAAACAGGAAAACTGGAGGGATTGATTGAGAAATTGTATTCTCCTTAAAACTCAGTATCTTAAAAAAGATCAGTGCTTTTAACAGAGCCTTTTAAAAATATAAACTATTTTCCACAGAACCATAGCAGAATCTTGTAGAGCCTTCAGGCACCCTGGGATAAAGGTGGAATACTGTGATGCAGAAGACTTACTCCTAAATATTTAGTACTTCTCTGGGATTTGCTGAAAAAATTCTTTGTACATCCAGAGACATCCAAAACATTAGTAAATGATGAAGTGTTTAACTTTCTCAGTCATCAGCCTCTTGTTAAAGAGTAGAAAGGGTCAAATGAAGCAAGAAGAGTATGCTAGAAGCTAGAAGTGGCTGCAACTAAGCAGCCCACAATTCCCATAATATCAAGTGCTCCCTCCTTTTGCTCTGCTTTGAGGAAGTTCATCTACTACAACAGTGAATTTCTCTGTAAATAATGACTAGAACTTAAAGACCATAACATGTCTGTAGACAAGCAGGCACTAAGGTTTTCCTTCCAGGCAAAGCAGTATATATCTGTGTTGGCATCATGGTAACTGTTAAAGCACTTTCTGGGGTTAGAGAAGGTTAGGTTCATTAGCTTCTGGGAGCACATTTGACTGTGTTAAGTGTTCAGAGTTGGCTTACTACAGTGAAGTTCTGCATTTTCCAAGGAAACCTGTCTAGTGGTTCTTGAATTGTAGAAACTCAAAGGTTGCTCAGATGAAAATTTCCATGCAACCTCTTCATTCATCACATGGTCAGAAGTTCATTGCAGTAAGGCTTCTTCAGGAAAGTAGAAGGGAAAAGAAACCATCTGATTGGATGATGAGATGTAACAACCTTCTGAAATCATTTTGTGATTGCAATTCACTACAGTCATCTTTGGTGCATGGATGGATGTTGAGTATCAGAAAGTTAAAATGATGGTGATTTTTTTCCTTCATATTTGTGAAAGGAGTAGCCAATTTTTGTTAGATGAGAGATAAATAAGGATGGATATTTTGAGACATGAAAAACACATTTTAGTGTTATGGGACAGGGCTAATCAATAATGTCAAGATGTTGAGCAGAAGTGTAAACTCTAGGGTGTTCCAATCTATCTAAGCCACTTTAGGTTTTCTTATCTGAATTTCACAAAAATAAACAGATATTTTCACATTTCCTTAAGTCAGTTCAACGTTGTATCAAGAAATGATACAAGAATTTATAATCCAAAGGGTTACTGAAAACAATAACTAAAATGATGGTTGTGACCCAGTTTTGTAAAAATATGTGTTCTATACTAATGTCAGTTATTGCTATTGTTGTTGCAATAATAGCTTTGATTTTGTCCCAATCTGAAGAGGAAAATTTTAGAAAATGAATTGCTATTATTCTTAGTAGTCTAAAGATGACTTGCATGTTAGAGAAATCCCTTTTCAATCTCACCCACTCAGTTTTGCTATTTAATACTTAGCAAATTGAGTTGAGAGTGTGCTAATTGGATTTGCTGACATTCTCAGCCAAGAATAAATGTTTTAGAAGAGGATTAAAGTATAATAGGATTCTGATAAACTAAGAAATAGGCCAACCGTCCACCAAATGTGATTTCCTAAAACGATCTATAAAGGTCCAATACATAATAGAAAATAAAATGCCTAGGTAACAAAATGTGTTTCTCTCTGAACAATATTATGTATTGTTTTGCTGAATTTGCACAATTGCTGAATTTTTATTCTTCTACTATTTCCTCTCTTCTGAATTTAAGTTCTTCATACTTCCCTTCCTCCTCTTTGCTTCGTCCATGTCTGAGTATTTCTCCTCTGCCAAATATCTCCCATTGTTACTTCTTGCACCATTGGAGTTAAAATTCAATTCCATGCAGATTTGAGTAGTTAGAATGAAGGAGTGTATTGGCTTTTTTTTTTTTTTTTTTTTTTTTTTAGTAAAGCTGCCATATGATTTTGAATTTAGGAATACAAAAGGACCTCATGGAAATTTTTATGAAGACCCTCCATACACCATGTGGTCAGAAGAGGTCCATTACCACAAGACGCACTCATAAAGTGGGAGGGAGAGGCCATTTGGCCAATTTCTTCACGTGGGTCTTGATCATTAGGAGTGTCACTTCTGGAATAATCTCAACCATTTCCATACCCAAAGATCATCATTTGTGTTAAGCTACTTCAGATATACACATTTTTTAATCCATGAAAAATACTTTGTCACATCCTCCATTAGAGCATTAGACAACTCTTATTTTTCTTTTATTTATGTTTCTGGTCCTCTAAAGTATACTTTTGATCTCATAATATAACCAATTTCTCCATTGCTTTCAATAGTGCTTTAAAGGGCTTTTTATAATGGTTTCGAACACTTGCAAGAGTGAGACCTCAGAACTAATCATTAGGTTCGTGTTCAATCAAAGGGGGCAGACCCCCTTTCCCACTAACTGTGACAGATGCCTCCTATAATTGCCTGAAAGTAGTACTGATTGAGGTTACTTTAGGCTCCACGTGTTTTTGCCAAAGAGAAATTTGTTGATGTTAAAACAAATGAGAGAGAGTGTGATGGACATGGAATTGAGCCCCATTGGTTCCCCTTCAAGAAAGACCTTGAATTCTAAATTCTGCTGGGAGTGCTACTATCAGAGCCTTCAGCTCTCAGTCCTCTTCAGGGACTGACTTAGTTTTATACCTAATTTCAGGACCTGAGTCAGTTTCCACACTTGCTTTCAGGGGTCCTCAGGAGGAAGGACCCTATAACACCATAGCAAGTGTCTACAGTAATGACTCGCGTACCCTTCCTCAGAAGGATCAATGGCCACTTATGCAGGTAACTTTATGCTGGAGAAAGGATAATATTGAAACTGAGAAATGCTGGAATCAAGGTCCAAGTCTATATTGAAACATGGAGACCTGAAGTATACATATAGTCCCTCTGTTAGCCTGGGAGAATCTAGGGGCCATGTAAAAATTGGTGTTCTGTACAAGACCAGGCTTATAGGTCAACTTGGTCTGCTCATCCACTTAGTAGTTATTTTCCTCATCTTCAAATGCAAAATTGGAATATATACACTTGATATTTGGTAGAGCATTTGCTTGTAGATTAAGAGTAGGATAGTGGGAGGGCCAGGTGAAAGCACCTAAAAATAACCCCTCACCCTGCTAAATTAGCAAGTTAAAATTGGTACCGTAACCCAGGAAGGGAAGGGAGAGGGCAGAAATTAGTTCCTCTCTTATGATCTAAAGGATGCACAGGTGGTTATTCTCATCATGTCTCTATTTAATTCAACAGTCGGACTGTAGAAACCAGAAGGATCCTGAAGATGAAAGTAGACAAGTAGTAACCCCAATTGTAGCCTCCAAGCCATCTTTGTTTGACAGATTCGTATGGGCTAAAGCACAGGAAATGTGGCCTTTGATTTAGTGAATGAGTTCTTTTTCTATCTCTATCATGAAGAGAATCAGTTTGCATTCACATGTAATGTACAAGAGAATACATTTGTAGTTTTGACCACTCTCCCTTTCTCTACCATAATAATCTGCAGTGATCTGAACTGTCTGTACATCCTGCAGAACATCACATTGATTCACTGTATCATGCTAACCAAATCAGTACTCAAGAAGTGGCTAGCATGTCGGAAGCCTTGTTAAGACATATGGCACCAAAGGAAGGGAGATAAACCTTATAAATATCCAAAATTCAGAGGCATCACTAAAATACTAGGCACTCTGTGTTCATGGGCATGTCAGAACATAGCCAAATTAAAAGACAAATTATTGCATCTTATACTTCCCAACATGAAGAAGAAAACACAATGTCTGGTAAGTCTCTTTGGGTTTTGGAAACAACATAATGCACACCTGGGAATACTGATCTGGCACATATGCTGAGTGACTAAAAGGACTTCCAGCTTAGAGTGGGACCCAGTGAAGGAAAAATCTCAGCATTTATGTGCAGACTCTTGTGTAAGCAGCTCTGCCATTAGGACGATACAACCCAGCAGACCCCATGACATTAGAGGCTTCTGTGGTAAGGAAAGACACCGTGTGGAATATGAGTTTCTGGAACATAGCCAAGCCATTTGCAGTGGAGAATTATATGTCTTTTGAAAAATAACTCTTGGCGTAGTACTGTGCCCTAATACAGGCAGAGCACTTGCACATGCTACATCACAGGCCCATGTATCTGGAACTATCCTTCATGAGCTGGGTCAAGTTGGCCCAGAAGCAATGCACTGTAAGATCCAAGTTATGCATTCAGGATCTAACATGTACAGAATTAGAGAGCATGAGCACTTTGTACTAGCAAGTAGTCCAAATTCCCATGTCATCCAGCATCATGCACCAGCACCCCTCTCTCACATCACGTCTATGGCCCCAGGATGGGGAAGAATCCACAGTGACTGTGATAGATGAGGAAAAAATTCAAAGTTTACAAGTGGGTTGGCTCAGACCATGAGTGCAATCCCAAATTGGATGGCAACTGCACTATAGCTTTTCTTAGGGATGGCTTTGTAAGACAGTGAAGAGGAAAAATCCCTTCAGTGTTCAGAGCAGATAGAAAAATGGTCCAAGGTTAGAATATATATATAGACTCATGGGAAAATGGGCTGATGGTTATGCAGAGAACTGCAAGGAGAAAAGCTGGAATATCAGGGTTAAAGAAACCTATGGTAAAGTACACGGCCAGGTGAAAGTGGGCACAAAGTATGAAGACCTTTGTAGTATCACATATCACACCCATAAGAGAACACACACTATAAAACAGGCAATGAACAATGAAATGAATAAGATAAAAATAACATGGCTAGTTGACATCTACCAGTGTCTTCAGTAGCCACCCTGGCAGCAATAGCAGTGCTGCTACCAAATATCCATATTTCTAGAGAGATCAGTATGGAGTTTCCAATATGGCATCAACTCTTAAAAAAAAACAACTGGTCACGTGGTGATGAGTTAAGTGCACTGGAAGGGTCAACAATTCATTATCACAGGAATGGGCATAAATTCCAGGTTTGGATTGCCTTTCTTACTCCAAGGGCTTTCAGAGCATTTGATCTATTGGCATGGGATCCCACAAAGTATTGTAACAGATAAGTAGAACCACTTTACATCAAAGGAGGGCTAAGAGTATGATACCATGGGATCAACTGATCATATCACATAACTTACCACCTGAAAGCTGCCAAAATGATAGCATTAGAATGTCCTGCTGAAGGCAGAGCTGAAGTACTAGCTCTGAAATGATACTTTATGAGGATAGTTCACAATTGTCCAGGACCCAATCCAACTCAATTCAAAGACTTTAAATAGTACTGTGCTGCAAGTAGGAATAGCACACAGGCTGGGCAAAGGATGGAAGTCAAAGTGAACTTGTTTATAGTTATCTCCCATGACCCACTTGGGGACTTTGAGCTTCCCATCCTGGCAACTCTGGGCTCTGCAGAGTTAGAGGTCCTTGTCCCCAAATGGGGAACACTTTCATCAGGGACAAAACAAGCATCCCATTGAACTGTAAGCTATGACTGCTGCCTGGGCACTTTGGTTTCTTTGTGTTCAGGGACCAGATGCTAAGAAAAGGAATCATCAAGTTGGCAAACATAATTGACTTGATCATTAGGTGGAAATAGGACTGCTGTTAAAGGGGCAGGGAGGACTACGTGTGGAACCGAGGTGATACATATTGATTCTCTCTTTGTCCATCAGGGTTGAGGGTGTACTCACACTCCCACATATGCTAGTGAGATGGGCAGAGGTATCAGCCAAGAAGGAGGAGATCTAGAATGGATAGTAGAGGAGAGAGATGATGAGTATAAGTTGCTGTAGTGGCAGGTGCACTAAGCACTCTTTTATAAGTTTCCTCTAGGCAAAAGCCCACCAGAAACCTGTCATTGCTGTTACCCAAATGTATATGAAGAAATAAATCTGAGCTGTCCATCGTAGTCAACAAATTTGAGTGAACTCTGCTTCCCAGAAAACTCAAACCGCAACAGAGAATTTGGAACATGAGAGACCTATTTAGATTTCAAACATAAGGTGACACCGTTTATTCCAAAGAAAATGTGAAAAATATCACTTTTGGTCATATAAGGTATTATTACATATGTAGGGTATTTATCTGCTTAGTTCCTGTAAGCAAAATCAAATAAAAAAAATAATAATAACTCCCTGGTCAGCAGTTAGCTCTGTTCAATGTCAGGGATGGTTCCAGTGTCTGCCAGGCTGTCATAAGTGTGTTCAGCTGGTCATGAATGGGACTAGATAGGAATGGAAATGTCCATCTATCACTGAAACTGAAAAAAAAAAAAAAAAAACAAGAAACACAAAATTTCTAAATTGTGTGCTTTACTGTTAGAACTATTTAATCACCTGTCAAATTATCCCATCTAATATAATACACCTTATATCATATCTTCCCCTTTATTTGCAACTCTTTAGGTGTGTTCAGTGACTAGTCTGGGCTCCTTCCTTTCTCCTTTGGGGCTTTGGAGATAGTTAGGGAACTTGGTCATCTATTGTGGAAGTCTGTAACTCTCGCAGGGCTGGACAGGCAAGATAGCACTGAGCAAGGAACTGCGGGTTGCTTTAGCTTAAGATGACAGCCTCTGGCAGCTGCAAAATTATCAAGTGCCAATGCCTATTGGTTGATTTACCCCCGAAGTTAGAGAATTTCTCTGTGTTTGATCCCAAAATTTGATACATAACTCTTTAAATCCTTGCATATGTGCTAATAAAAAATGACAAAGCTGGAGTCAGAAATTATGGGTTTAAATCTTAATTCTGTCATTTATGATGGGGAAATTCAGTCATCTCATCATCAAAAAATAAATGATCTAATCAAATCATTTTTAAGGAAGAGTTAATGAAAAATGTAGGTAAAACTAACTGCTGCAGTGGTTGACATCTCCTAGAGCTCGATATCTGCTTATTTTTAGGTGAATTTGAATTCTCGCTTTAAAGCTACACTTTTTGACTGAGATTTACTATTTGTTTACTAGGGATTTACTCAATTTGGCCACCTTAGTATGTTGTCATGTCTAGACTTAAAATTTACACGTCAAGATTTATGCAACATTATGAAAATCCAAACAGCCTCAGAAACTAGAAAATTTCTTTGTAGCAGAAATTATAACATTCTGTTGAACAAACAATATTCATTTTTAAAGATTGCATTAAATCCCTGACTTCTCTTCTCTGCAAATACTTTAAATAATTTGCACAACAAAATAATGGGAATGGTTTATTAAATTTATCTCAGTATTTATCCCTCTCTGTGAATTTAGTAATAATGTATATATTAACCTTGTGATTAATAGTATTATTATTTTAAAATGTGGGGTGGTGTGATGGTGGCTCAGTAGCAGAATTCTTGCCTGCCATGCTGGAGACCCAAGTTCAATTCCCAGTGTCTACACATGTGAAAAAAATAATAAAAATGAATAAATAAAAATAAATTTAAAACGTTTGCTGTTTCTCTCTGGGTAGGGATTGAAATTAGGCTTTGCTATATTATTTATTTTGCCCAATGGAAAGTGAATTTAAGTGATACATGTTAGTTCTAAGAGGAAGCTTTAAAATCCAGTGAGAGTTTTGCCATGTTCTTTTTTTCTTTTTTCTCCCTGCTACAAGTCCATCAATTTTCCAGTTAGACGCTGCTCCATCATCCTGAACCTGGGAATGAAGAAAACCGATCTCTGTTTGAACACATGGGGCATACAGCATGAATTGGAAATAAGCTTTTGCTACTGTGACTCACCAAGATCTTGAGACTGTCTGTTACCTGTGGCATAACATTGATTGATACCTCTCTTTTCTACTCTCCCATATTTTAAGGTTTCAATAGAATTTAAAATTTTTTATTCCTTTTGAGAATATCATATTTATATAGTTTAACAGAATTTTTAATAAAGATTCAGCTTATTTTATTTTTCCTTTAATCATACTAAATATGCGTATCTTTGCAATTAGGAACTTAGGTCATGAAGCTATCCACATACGCCATTCTTCAAGATGAATTTATTTCAGCAATATTAATTTTTCAGTGCATTACAATTATAAAAAAATGCTGTCATCAACTGTAACAAATATTCCACATGAATGCAAGGTGTTAATAATAGGGTAGGATATGACAACCCTATGCCTTATACATGATTGTTCTGTAAACCCACAACTTCTCCAATAAAAGAAATGGTGTACTACCTATTATGCAGCATTACCTACTATAATTTGCAAAAGTAATTATATCATCCATTGATTTTGATTACAAAATAATGAGGGTTGTATCAACCTCATTGGACTGCATATTCTCAAAGGATAATGGCCTCTGTGCCATTAAAAGTATATTTTTAACTGTATGGAAATTATTGGTGGAATATTGGTACCTAAGCTTGTTTGATAGAATTTTATTCATTCCTTCCTATTCTGCCTGAATTTTATGGGCAACTTATCATGCGCTCTTCTCTTTCTCTTTCTCTTTCTCTTGCTCTCCCACATATACACACATGCGAATACACAAAACATGCTAAAATTCTAATTCTTTTTAATAAACATGCACAATTTGTTTTGCTACTGTGACCCCTTAATTTCTAGCGGATTTCCTCCAGTTCCTCTTTCTCTACTACTGGGTGTTAGTTAACATTTAAAACTGTGTTGCTCTTTCATGTAACCATAATCGTATGTAATATTTGAAGTTCTGAGAGTGTCCGTGGATTAGGGAGGTTGGAAAATATTGCTTCTTCAATGAACTTGTTTAATAATGGGTATCTTGATTTCTTATTTTGTAATAATAGATTGTAGTTAAAAAACAATACAGAAATACAAGTATAGGGAGGTAAATGATACTTACCTTTAATTTTCCTCTCCAGAGATATTGTACTGTATTAAATGTTTGGTTTACATTTTTCCATTTCTTTTCTATGCATATATTTTCTATGCATATATTTCTATGCATAAAACAAAAATGGTATATAATAAATGCAGTTTCAACTTTTTTCTTTATTTATCAATATACCTTTTTAATAAAGACATTTATAAAATACTCATTTGTATTAGTCAGGACTCAGGGGGAAGAAAACAGAAATTGACTCTGGTTAACTTACAGAGAAAAGGAAAATATTGGAAGGGTATTGGGAGGCTGTTAGAATTAATCTGCAGTGATCAGGGCTGCCTTAACAAATACCACAAAAAATGTCAATTAAAACAACAGAAATGATTGCCTTACAGTTCTAGAGGCCAGAAGTCTGAAATCAAGTAGTGGAGAAAACCATGCTCTCTTGGAAACCTGTCGGGGAGAATTTTTCCTTGCCTTTTCCTAGCTTCTGGTGATTTTCTGGCAATCTTTGGTGTTCCTTCAGCTTATAGTTGCAGCACCTCCATGTCTATCTCTAGGTCACATGGCAACATGCTGTATCATGTCTGTCTGTCTGGTCTGTAATCTCTTCTCTTCTAAGAACATTAGTTATATTGGATTAGATGCCACCCTTATCAGTTTGGCCTCATGTTAACTAATCATATCTCCAAAGACCCTGTCTCCAAATAAGGTCCCATCCGTGAGATGGGATTTAGGATTTGAAACATATCAATCTGGGGATACAATCCAACCCTCCACATTCAGCTTGGATCATGTACTAAGACCCCACTGCTGGCACTGCACTGCTCTCTTGGACCTTAATGGTTACGGATGGACTCTTGACCACACTTGGAAATGTGAGTCTATTGGGTGGCCATATGGCAATTATTGTGCTCTCTCATGTAGTAAAAAGAATTATGTCCTAGATATTAGAGGTGAGTTATCTTTTCAACCATCTCTTAAGACATTTTAAGGATGTCTGAGCCATGAGTGCTTCTAAATTTGTGGCAGTTTGGGGCAGCATGACCTTCATGCAAAGTGCCCTTAAGTATGGGCATCTTACCCATCAAGAATCACTGTTAGTTTTCTAGGTTTTTAAGTGAAGTGGACCATGTAATCTGTGTTCTATTTTTAGTCATTCCCCAGTCTAAACCTTGGGGAAGTTCAAGGTAATTGAGAGTGAATTTTTATCTTAGGATAATTCACAAGGATGAGTTAGGAAAGATGCTACTCAGCTACTAAGAAGAAGGCACTTGGCTCTGAGAGTCAGGTCTTTTTCTCGCAGGACTAATTTGATTCTGTGCCATAAAACCCTATATTCGTTATCAAGTAGCATTTGCTAAATGCTCAAACGTGCATGGTGCTGCTCTAGGAACCCCTCAAAGAGAATTATCCTGCCTTGTAGGACCTTAAAATCAAAAACAGAAATTTATTACCTAAGAGGTGGCATTTGGCATGCTAGATACCTTAAGAAGTGGACACTCTAATCGCTTAAGAATGCCTTAGGTTCTTAAGCATTTCTCTTAAGTCCTGGAACTCTGGAGTTTTTTTTCTTCCATGTTATTTAACTCCATGATTTCGGGTTAGTATTGGACTTACAGAGAAAACCTAAATTAAAGCATACACTATGATTTTATTTTCAAAGAATATAATGCAAAAGAATCTTCACTTTTTTGGTTATCAACCATGATGATCTCGAGTAAGTCATACTGGGAAGTTTTATATACCTACAGTGGAGGTGCAAAAGGATTTCATTGTGCTTTGTCTGCTGTCACAATCACAGCAGAGCTTTACCTAGCCTTTGACTCCATGCCCTTTGTAAATTATAAAGAGCAAACCCCAAAGCAATTCTCTAGTAAGTCTTTGCGTTATATACAATATCTATGGCAACCATATGCTCTGCATATTCTGATAGAACCCTGGGTTTTCTGGAGCATTTTCTTACATTATCAGCCCCATATACCATAATATTATTCTGGAAATCCTTATATTTTGACATTCAAGTCTCATCTGCCAAAAGTTCCTTTCATATTTAGAAACAGTATAAAATTTTTCATTAGATGATATAAACTAACTCTGGTTTAATAATATGAATATGTATACTGTACCTTTACTATTTTTCTTATTTCATAAATAGCCTCCCTCTGTCCCATTGTCATCACAATAAAAACCCAGCCTTCAGAAAAGTCAATACCACCACAGTAAGCATAAAAAGAATAGGATTGACAAATTTCTGGCTACCCAAGGAAATTTCAGGATGAGTCAGGTAAAAATAGCATTATAAGGGTTCAATGATTTGTGCCAAAAGTGAACCATCTTCTTGTGTTGTTGACTGCCCCTCCTGCTGAGATATTTTATATCCTTTTTGTCATTGTGAAAGTTCTGCTCATTTTTCCTATGTCTGGAGCATATCTCTGTTCAGTCTTGTGGAAGCAGAGACAAATAGTTTGAGGATTGAGATTAGGGACATTTAGAGTCATCTTTGGCTCGCCTACCTCCCTAGGGAAAGTGCCCCTGTTTTTTTTTATCTTGTCAAAGTGGGGAGCTGGGAAGATCTTTGAATTTTGTCAGGCAAAACAGTGCTAAGAGTTGGACCTGAGCTATCTTAGAAAAACAAAGTAGCAGAAACCAGTGGGCAGTTGGTGATGCAAATACTGCCTGGTGTCTGAGAAATCCAACTATAACTTCGGTTTCAAGGAGCGCTGCTGTTTTATTCCAGGGCCCAATCTCAGACTAAGAACTGTAGCCCTCAGAGCGAGGACCATGACTCATTACTCTAGCTTTAATATCTAGATTGTAGTCTAGATTATCATTAGTCCTCAAACTGCACAATACCTCATGAATGAGAGGTAAGCCTTCAGAGTGAAATCCTCACACGGTACCACTCCCCAACCTATCCTATTAGAGCAATGCTAACATGACCCACAGTCTTCAAATGTACAGTGAGAATGTTTACTCCTTCTTTAAGTTAAGCAAAGATGGATGACCAGGACTTCAGGGTTTGTGTACACAGATACAAAGAGAACATAAATTACAGACAGAAAATTTAAGAATTTATAAATGGGAGCTATAAGTGAATTTAAAAACTATAATTTTAAGTAATTTCCACATGAAATAAAAGGAAAATTCCCAGTAGAGAACAGTATGCACATTTTTATGATAATGAACAATTCTATTACACTTCACTTTCATTCCTAGAAATATGTTTTTCCCATGTGCAATTGTAATTGTCAGTCAGGGAGATTCACTCACTCACTCAGTTTTCATTAAATTCCCCTCTCCTCCTTGGAAAGAATTTTAAGAGCGTCTTGAGTGTCCGTTATTCTTCCAACCCTCTGAAATCTTTACAACCTGGCTTTTACTTAACCAAACTGAACTATTTTTCTATTAAAAGTCACCTCAGATTCAAAGTTGTCAAAAATATTGCTCTACTTTCATTCACAGAATTATTTCAAATTATGACCTTATACAAAAACCCAAAAGGCATAACATTTAAATTTATTATCACTTTCAAGAAGCATTTAAAGTAGCTTACAATAGGTAATAATTTATTCTAAATTACTTAAAGTAGCTTATACCTAGTAATTGATTTATCAATTTTGAGCACTTAATATGTGCCACGTGTTCTGTAAAAAAAAAAAAAGGATGAAATTACAACTAATAGAACAATGGCAGAGTAGCTGCTATTCAATCAACCCCCATAATAAAAAAAATTCTTCTTAAATATTAAAATATCTTAAAAATATTAGAAGTAACTGGAGAATTACCAACATCAGGTAATAGAAGTAACTGGAGAATTACCAACATCAGGTAAACAATGGAGGAAAAATGGTCCTAGAAAGAGGAGAACTGCATTGGATAAGGCTTACATCTATTTGGTTTGCTTCCTTTTTTGTGTCACTACCATGTTCACACAGTTTGGGACAGCCAGAACTCAAACAGATAGACACAGTTTACAGGCTTGAAGAAACAGATAACAGAGTTTGGGACTGTTACATGTCCTCAAAAATGATGTGTAAATTTCCAGAAGGGAGCAGCAAAGCAGGGGAGTGTACATTTGCATATGAGCTCAATCCAAATCCTTGACTGATGCTTGATCTATGCATGGATAGGGGAGACTCCAGGGGCTTCAGCAGAGGCTGAAAGAACTGAGCGGAGATTTCAGCTGCTGCACATGGCCGAGGAGGCAAATCTTATTCAGCCAAGTTAGCTGCCTGCTAGAGCAAAATTCAACATGCGAAGGAAGATAACAGAGAACAGAATCCTGAAATCTATTATTTGTAATGTCAGGCACACACTACTTGAAGAAACAAGAATGTAAGACTCACAGTCAAGATATAAAAGAAAATAAAAATAGGCTCAAGGTGACCAATATCTTGGAATTAACAGATGAAACATTACACTGCCTACTACAAATTTATTAAAGGACTTCAAGGGAAAATGTAGTCTTGCTGCATAAAAAAATAAGAAATCTGAGTTTTAGTTGTGTCTTAGTTTTAATTTTACTTTTTGATTTTTA
>PVIY010051074.1:0-15869 GCA_004026745.1 Myrmecophaga tridactyla
CACAATAGCTTGTTTTTGCTTAAAATACTCTATTTGAGAGGTAAATGAATGGCAGCAATTAATTACACAGGCTCAGATAACTTAAGGACTCATGAGACTACAGAAGTTGTGCCCTAAGAGTTTAATAAAAGTAGAGGTTATGGTCCAGCAGAAGAAAGAATGGACAGGAAAACATTAAATAGGCCCAAGACTTTCAGGCACAGCTCCTAGAATCTTATCTGTCACAAAGGACATGATTCATCTTCAGATTATGAACCACCAAGATATATGCAAGATACCTTGGTATTTAGGGGTGCCTCTGTCTTCTCCAAGGAGATGTCTTTTATATCCTTGTGTTTACATAGCGAAACCCAGGTTCAATAACAAACATCAAGAGAATATAACCAAGACTAGATGCAAATTATCAATCTGGACATTTTCTATGAATAATGCTGACAAACTAGTACAAATTGCCCTCTGGTCTATCTTGGACCCCAGCACAAGACTGTATTAATTACACAACTGAATCATCTTATTTTTAAATGTATGAGGCATAGCTTTTGTTTCATTTGTACTCACAGATGGCCTGCTAGGGCATCTATTCAGCTAGTGATTTTATTCAGCTTAACATCACAGAGAAATATCCTTCTCTCTTGTTTCAAGCCATCATTCTTTTGTTCCTTTATGAAGTATCACATTATTCACTTTGTTATGGAATAAACTTTTCACATTACAAAAGATCTTATGAATTTTCCTTCAAATTCACAATACTTAGAATTTCAGCATTAAGGACTTACAGAATTCTCCAGTGGAGAATTTCTGACTATTGTAATAGGGCACTAACATTTTGGAAAAATCAGGAATAAATTAATAAAGAGTTCCAAAATGAAATGGGATATATTAACATGTAAATCCTATGTTACACAAGTCAGGCTGAAATAGTAATCCATGCTTCTGGTACCATATCCTACTTTCAGCATAACTTACGTCTAAGAACGTTTTCTTTGAATTATACAGATCCTAGATTAGGAGAATATTGACCTAAGATTTTATAGACAATTGTTGCTTTTGTGAAATGTGGCAGTCATAAGATTCCTTATATTTTTAGTGTAATAGGGAATGGTACCAACAGCGTGCCATAATACTTTTTTTTTTTAAATATACTATACTCATTTCACCACTTTATTCTTCTTTATTTCCTGCAATTTTTAGGATAGGTGCATGTACACTAAAATCCAACTCCTACCTCCCCCCAAAAGTAAACCCTTTAAGAATAACCAAAAAGTCCTGTCAAATTTAGTCTCCCTTTTGGAAATACTGAAAATATTACTTGTTACTTTCTTGTGCCTGAGTGCTGTCTCTGATTTTTTTACAGGGGAAACAAGGCAAACACATTTTATATGGATGCAGTGAGCTTTTTAATGCTACACAGTTCATAAAACAGGTAAAGTATACTGTTTTACTTTGTTTCTGTTAATGTATACCAAGTTACTGTAGATATTGTTAAAGAGAATTGCTGTATCTGAACTAGCTGAATCAAAAAGTCAGACCACTATAAGAATATAAGGTTTTGCCATGGACAACTATTAAGAAAACTCTGATAAGTAACATTATTTCCATTACCTCAAATCTTTATGAAAATGTAAAATTGGAGTATTTTACTGCATTACACAAAATTCAATTCAGCATTTCCTTATGTATAACTTCCTCATTTTTGACTTTGTCAGTCACTTCACAAATTGGGCCTGAGAAATTAAGTAACTTTCTGGGTGTAGTAGGTGCTCATTTGATACAGTGGAATTACATTCACCTTGAAAGTTAGACAGCATAGCCAAGTTATACTTGACTGCCCCCATTTAGCCCCACCTAGAAGTAGTATCATTGCCTTCAGAACATTTTAAAGCAACAGTTAAGAGTCTCTCTAAATATAGTCTTTTAGTGTTGTTCCAGGTTCTCAGTAATTATATTGACCTCAGCTTTCTTAAGTTTTGACTAACTGGGATGCTCAGTAGCCTGACCAGTATTGTCCACTTGCCTTTGCTTTGACTATCATAAAAAATCATAACTGCATCCTAGACTCATTTTTAGCCTCTGTTCCTAGCATTGGTTTTCCAGCACCACTTTCTTAACCCCACAATATGGCATTTTTGTGTTTACACTTAATATAATGGTCCAGTTATATTTGTGCTTAATTTTTAGCTGCTTCAGACCCTTTTCTGAAGCAGTGCTACATTCATTTCCTAGTATTATAAATTATCCTCTTATACTTAAATGATCTGTATTTGCTTTCCCCCTCAATATTTTATTATGAGAATTCATAACAAAAAGGAAACTTGAAGAGAAATTCCAATGAGCACCTGTACATTCCCTATTAACATTTTACTGTATTATTTTATAAGTTACCTATCTATCCATTCCTCAATCTATCCATCAATTTAACTTTTTACTTATTAATTTCAAAGTACTTTCCCTCCCTAAATACTTCAGCATCAATACAGTTACTTAAAGTTCATTATTTGTTTTTTCCCCCTTGAGAGGTAAAATTTGCAGTAATGAAATAGATAAATCTTAAGTGTACATTTCTGAATTTTGTCATATGTGTATAGCCTCGAATAACTCCAACCTCTCTCAAAATAAAAAAAAAAAATTACAATCTGTTTTAGTTTTCTCATTGCTAAAGCAAATAAACACCATGCACTGGGTTGGCTTTAACAGTGGGAATTTATTGACTCACAGGTTTGAGAACAGAAGAAGTCCAAATCAAGGCAGTGCTTTCTTCCCAAAGACTAGTATTCTGGGGCTGGTTGCTAGTGATTGTTGGTCCTGGGTTCTTCTGTCACATGGCATTGCACATGGCTGCCTTTCCTGGCCTCTCCCTTCTCTTTTGGATTCTATTGACTTTCAGCTTATGACTATACCCTCTAGCTTTTGTGTCTGGCTTTCATTCTGTTTATAAAGGTCTCTAGTAATCTGGATTAAAATCCAGTCTAATTCATTTAAGCCTCACCTTAACTGAAGTCCACATCCACATGAATGGAATAAGTTTAAGAGCAAAGTTTTCTGAGTACATACAGCTTCAAAAGCTCCCACTGTCACTCCAGAAAAGTTCCCTATGGCCTTTTCCATCAATCCTTGAACAAACACTGTCTTGCTATTTTTTACCATAAATTAGTTTTACCTGTTCTGGAACTTCATATAAATGGTATATATTCTTATGCAAGGCTTCTTTCACTCAGCATAATATTTTTGAGACTTATCCATGTTGCAGTTTCTAATGCTGAATAGTCTTTCAACCATTGTACAATGCTAGTTGATAATACAGTTTATCATTTCTACTATGTACACTTGGGCTGTTTGTAGTGTTTGGCTGTTATGAGTAAAGCTGCTATGGATATTCTTGTACAAGTTTTTTGGGGGTATATATGTTTATTTCTTTTGGATAAATCCCTCGGAATGAAATTGTTAGATCATAGAATAGGCATGTTCTGTTTATGAGAAACTATGAGACATTTTTCCAAAAGAATCTTATTTTTTATATTCCCCCCACAATATAGGAAATTTCTGGTTGCTTCATCCTTGCAAAATCTGTTGTCAATCTTTATAATTTCAGTCATTCTGGTAAATAAGTAGTATCATCATGGTTTTAATTTGCATTTATTCAATGATTAATGATGTTGAGCCCTTATTCATGTCCTTATTGGATTGGTTTGCTTTTTTTATTGAGCCATAAGACGTTCTTTATGCATCCTCGATACTAGTCCTTTATCAGATACAGTCAGTTCTTGTTATTCATGGTAATTATGTTCTATAAAGTCACTGTAAATGATTAGCAAATACTGAACCATTGCCCATAGGAGAGATACAGGATTAGGTTCTTGTGAGATTCTGGTCACATTTCATCTAACCAGTCAATACGTAACCTTGTTTTATGTATGTTTCTGTATAAAGACACCTTTTATCTTTTGTTTCCTCCTTAATTTTTGCATACAGTGATTCCCTGGGAAGTTCTTAGTTTCACCAGTGTTTTACAGACTGCCCCCATTTAGCCCCACCTAGAAGTAGTATCATTGCCTTCAGAACATTTTAAAGCAACAGTTAAACAAAAACCTCTGAATATACATTTAAGTAACTTCAATGGTGTTGCATGGGGCAGGCAGATAATTAGAACACATTAATGTAGTGGTTCATTAACATGAACGTTCAGCCAACAGCACTGTAACTCAAGCCTGAATGAAGCTTATCTAACACATGTATTTTCTCTGTAAGGCACATCACAGCCTCCTTACATTTGGGAGTACTAAACAGCACTTCAACATTTTGTTCGGGGCCCATTTTCAAACAGTGAAATCACAAAAATGCAAAAAAGTGGCACAAAATATACCATGAAAGGACCATTTGTTTAGTGTGAGAGTTGAAAAATGGAGAACATTGCCTCAACTGGAAACATGCACAGTCAATGACTCTTAATTTCTCAACATTCTAAGCATGTCCACGAATGACCACAAAAGCCATGGAAATACTGATTTTGGTGTTTTAGATTTGCAAGTAGGCAAATTCACAAATACAGAATCTGAGAATAATGAAAATCAATTATATGTTTTACAACTATTTTCTCTAAGTCTCTGGCTTGCCTATTCATTTTCTTAATGTTTCTGATTTCTAATATATCAGGTTTTTCCTTTTTTAGTTAGTACCTTCTGTGTCTTAGGAAATGTTCACTTACCCCAAAATAATAAAGATATTTTCCATGCTTTCTTGTAAGACCTTTATATTTCTTTTAAAAACTTTGTTTTAATTTTTATCTTTAGGTCTGGGATCCATCCCAAATTAATTTTTGAATATGGTTTGAAATAGGGGTCAAAGTTCATTTATTTTCCAAATGAATATCCAATTATTCCAGCATCATTAGTTGAAAATACTTTCTTTTCCCCAGTAGATTGCTTTGGTACCTTTGATGAAAACCAAACAAAAATATAATTGTGGAACTGTTTTGGAACTTCCATTGTTTTACTTGTCAGTCCTTTCTGTTAATACGATACTCTGTTGATTAGTGCAATTTTACACTCTCAAAGTTCTTCTTCACCTTGTCAACCTTTTCAAGATTCTTTTCGATATTCTAGCACTGTCTGATACAACTTTGCTTAATGATAGAAGTGTTCTGTATGTAAATTGTCCAGTACATAGCCACATGTGGTTATAAAGCAGTTGAAGTATGACTAATATATGAGGCACTGAATTTTTTTTTAATTTTTATTAATAAAACCAATCAACATACAACATGAACATTTTTTATCACATAGTTGTATATTCACATCATGATCATTTCTTAGAACATTTGCATCAATTCAGAAAAAAAAGAAAAAGAAAACAATATTCATACATACCATACCCCTTCCCCCTCCCTTTCATTGAGCACTAGCATATCAATCTACTAAATTTATTTTTAACATTTGTTCCCATTATTTATTTATTTTTAATCTGTATGTTTTACTCATCTGTCCATAAAGTAGAAAAAAGAAGCATCAGACACAAGGTTTTCACAATCACACAGTCACATTGTGAAAGCTGTATCATTAT
Organism: Myrmecophaga tridactyla; assembly: GCA_004026745.1. Lineage (NCBI taxonomy): Eukaryota > Metazoa > Chordata > Mammalia > Pilosa > Myrmecophagidae > Myrmecophaga > Myrmecophaga tridactyla. Next base: position 5,557 of record PVIY010051074.1, read on the forward strand.
ACAATCATCTTCAGGAAACATGGCTACTGGAACACAGCTCTACATTTTCAGACAGTTCCCTCCAGCCTCTCTGTTGCACCTTAACTAAAAAGATGGGAATGCATAAGAATAACCTCCAGGATAACCTCTCGGCTCTGTTTGGAATCTCTCAGCCGTGAGGCAGTGAATTTTTCACTTTATGTCATCTTAATTAATGTAAATACAAATGGCTATATGTGGTTAGGAGCTATTGTGCTTTTAAGTCCTTTATATTTCCATGTAAATTTTTAAATCATCTTGTTGATTTTTACCCAGAAAAATATCTGGTGGAATTTTGGTTAGGATTGCATTGAATCTATAGCTCACTTGGGGGAAAAACTGAAATTTTAGCATCCACAAACATGTTATATCTCTTTAGGTCTGTATCTATTTAGGTCTTATTTAATTTCTTTCAATGGTGTTTTGTAGTTTTGGGGAGACAATTCTCCATATTTTTGCATATCTCACAAGTAGAGGGTCAGAAACTGAATGAATTCCCATGTTCTATACTGGATTTTTGAAGATGATTGTATAACATGCAGCCGTGGGGGAAAAGTGTCTGTCTCCAGACAGAAAGCAAAGATCAGACGGTCTTACTGCCCATTATAAAAAATGTAGGTTCCATAAGCTTGAGATTCCTTTTCTGTAATTCATCCCTCTTCATGCTGCCCTGTGGAAATTGGGGCCCAACGAACTAGTACTGTTGCTCTTGTTATGAGTTATAAAGTACTTTGTTTCAGACCCAGAAATCTCTTGTCTTCTGCCATCATCCACAAAACTGCAGCTGGCTAACTTATCTTACAAATAGGGTAAAATTTCAGACCTTTCAAAATTCTTGATAATTGTTTTCAGTGTAAAGGTCTTATAATTCTTTTAATGTTTAATTCCTAAGTAGTTGAAGATTTTTGACAATTGTAAAATTTTTTTTTAATTTCATTTCCAGTTACTATTAAATGTTTTTGTACATTAAATTTATATTTTTCTAACTTGCTAAACTAAATTCATTTAGTTCTAGGGGTCCTATTGTAGATTCCTTATTATTTCTTACATGAATATTCATCTCATCCAAAAATACAATTTTATATCTTCTTCAAATCTATGTTTTTATTTATTTTTTTCTCCTTGCAATAAGATTAGCACTCTTGCCTAACTCTTATTAAAAATATATTCCATATATCACCATTAAGTATAACGTTAGCTCTAAGCTTTTTGGAGATGCCATTTATCAGGTTGTGGACATTCTCAACATAGTTTGTTGAGAGATTTTATCATAGAATAGATACTGAATTTTGTCAGACTGAATTTTGTCAAACACTTTTTCTGCATCTATTAAATTGGTTGTGTTTTTTTCTTTCTTCTACTAATTCAATTAATTACATTAAATGGTTTTTAATGTTAAAGCAACCCTGCATTCCTGGTATAATCCCCACTTGGTCATGCTACTGTTAAGGATTTTTGCACCTCTATTCATGAGGATTATTGGTTTGTAGTTTTATTTTATTGTAAAGTCATTTTAACAATTTAGTATGAGGTTTATGTTCAACTCTTAACACTATTAGGAAAGCATTTCCTATCTCCCCCTATTAGTTTGCTAATGCTGCTGGAATGCAAAATACCAGAAATGGAAGAGCTTTTAAAAGGGGAATTTAATAAGTTAAAAGTTTACAGTTCTAAGGCTGAGAAAATGTTCGAACTACAGCATCCAGGGAAAGATGTTGTGCTGGTTTGAAATGATGTATGTACCCTAGAAAAACCATGTTTTAATCAAGAGTGGTTATTAAGCTGGATTAGGTGGAGGCGTGTCTCCACCCATTTGGGTCGGTCTTGATTAGTTTACTGAAATCCTATAAAAGAGGAAATATTTTGGAGAAAGCTGGAGATTCAGAGAGAGCAGAGCAGAATGACATAGCCACGATAAGCAGAGTCCACCAGCCAGCAACCTCTGGAGATGAAGAAGGAAAATGCCTCCTGGGGAGCTTCATGAAACAGGAAGCCAGGAGATGAAGCTAGCAAATGATGCCGGGTTTGCCACGTGCCCTTCCAGATGAGAGAGAAACCCAGAACTTCATTGGCCTTCTTTAAACCAAGGTATCTTTCCCTGGATGCCTTTGACTGGACATTTCTATAGACTTGTTGCAATTGGGACATTTTCTTGGCCTTAGAACTGCAAACTAGCAACATATTAAATTCCCCTTTTTGAAAGCCATTCCATTTCTGGTATATTGCATTCCGGCAGCTAGCAAACTAGAACAGATACCTTGGTTTAAGAAAGGGTGATCTGGGAAAGCACATGGCTGGCGTCTGCTGATCCTTGCTCTAGTTTCGTTGCTTTTAGCTTCTGATGCCAGTGGTTTCATCTCTAAGCGTCTATGGGCATTCACTTAGCTGCATCAGGACAAAACTCTGGGTTTCATTTCTTAGTTTAGCATCTTCTGGGGTTGGAGATTTCTTCATTTCAAATTCTGGCTATTTCTTTGAGTCCTTGCTTAGCACCCCAGCTGTTTCTGTCTCAATCTCCAAATGTCTATGTCGGCTCCGCTCTACTATCTCCAAAATGTTTCCTCTTTTAAAGACCTCCAGTAAACTTATCCAGACACACCTGGAATGGGCGGAATCACATCTCCATCTAATCAAACAGGTGTTACATAAGGTAACAACTCTGTATGATGCCCTTGCCTGGCAGAAGCTCTCATAGAATTTATATACTTTAAACCACTTCTTTTGAGGCATGAGGGGAAGGGCTGGAAGACAGTTTGTAATAATATCAAACTGTGTGTTAGTCACCACAAATTTAGACCAGAGAGGGTTTTGTTTATAATTTTTTTTTCTTATTTTCTGGTAATGGTTGAAATTTATCTTAAGTGATGATGTTTTGGGGGGTGGAGTGGGAAGGATAATTCTTTAAATCATATAGAATAATTGGCGATAAATTATGCTGTCATTCTTTTAGAACATTTTACTAGGCTTAGCTTTCAAATTATGCTTTGTAACTGTATAAAGCAGCCTGATTTTGCTTGTCCTATTAGAACTTTTTCATTTTTAAATTAACATAAGTTACAAGTTTCTTTATTAGTAAAAGAAACAAACTAGATGATGATTAGATTATGTTCTGTTCACTGAAATTTAATGTGTACTTAAGAGATCAATGTTTAAAATGTTGGTCTAGGCTTTTTTCCTTAAAACATAATACCCAGGTTTTACTGTATCTCACTTAGCCTTAAAATTACAATGCAACATTTTAGGACAATTATGACTACCTCTACTGTGTATAGGGTAAAATAAAATACATATGGGAGATGTTGGTATTTTCTGTGTGTAAAAACAACATAAGCAACTCCATGTTTATACTGTACTTTCATTATTGATGTATTGATTTAAAGCAAATTGTTGTATAATGTAACATAGAGAAAAATTGAACAAACTGATATCAGGCCTAAAGACCAAAGATAAGAAAAATTAATCTTTTGCCCAATACAGTGAAAGCAATTATAAAAACAGGCTTCAGGTACACTTACCAAGTATCTGAAGAGATGAATTCATGCTATGATTTAGAAAATGGTCCATTCCCATGTTGGCAGTTGGCATCTGATTATTTCTACTTAAATTAGTTAGGCTCTCTTTGGTGTTTTCTTTGGACCCAATCATCTTTTTAAAACCCCAGCAAAGTCAGTCATTGTAGTCTTTTTCATCTATTCATGATGCTCATGCTTCTTTCCCTCCTCTTTATCACAATGATCCATACAGTTGCATCCTCATCTGGCAGAGGTGAACCTCTGGCTCTCACTCTTTCTTGTCTTGTGTGCAGCAGCATCTTTTGGATCCTTGTTCTCACGTAAGCATTACTCTAGTTTCTCTTTGGAGGAGACTCTTAAAAAAGTGAGTAGCCAGGAGAATCCTGTCCGGATTGATATTGTTGATGATATAAAAGAGTAGTCAAACCATTCAAAAGATTTCATAACAAGTTCTGATAATTTGGCAGGATTGTCTGTTGCTAGCAGGCTGTCATATAGCCAAACAAATCAGGCCTTTCTGACTGAGTGGTTCACAGACTAGACCTTTCTTGTCCTTCTAGATCTTTGTTCACTAGTAAGTAATGACTCCATGCATCAGGTCCTTCAGTACTTTGGTCGAAGTCTCCTGGCAAGAATATCCATCTGAAATGGCGGAATCATGTTTCCAATGAGACAATTTAATAATCCTATTCTTCTTTAGTTTCTTATCTGCCATTTGTGTGTTGTAGATGGGTTTCGCCTATATGAATGAGGCTAATATGGTTTTCAGAAATTGGTCAATATAACCAGATACAGCTTCTGCTCTGTTTACTAATTCAGGACCTTATCAATTTGTATCAGAGCTTGGATGCTGGTGTTAATGGTGATGCCACCCATCATGGATAGTTTTTACTGGGCATGTCATGTAAGAGAGGAAAAATATTTGGATATTGGGTTCAAAAAGAAAAACTGGTTCAAAGATAACTAGTTTGCAGTAGGCAAGTTCTGAAACTTCGCATCAAACTGTACCATTGTCATTTTAAATATCATCTAGATCCAGCTGGAATTCACATCTGGGCTACCTCAGGGTCCCCACCTATGCACTGGGCTTAGTTGAGTTTGATGGACATATCCTCAGCTGACCTATCAACAATAGCATGTTGGCATTGAACTTAATCTCTGCTTGTTTTGAGGTTTCTCCTCCAGTTGTTTTATTGGTGCAGCAGTGGGTCTTTTAACTGTCTACTTAATCCCTTCCTTCTCAGAAAGATATTATATTCACTTGTGTTTCTGATCACTCTAGATGCTTCCTTCCCATTGTCTGTTATGGAATGACTGGTTAGCTTCCTTCTTACTGGTGTATTGTGGAAGGAATTAAAAAAACTAGTATGGTGAATAAAATGTTAAAGCAAAACATGGGACCTAAAACCACTGTGGTGTACAAAAAGGGCAAACTCAATAAATTTGGACCATTATGGTAAATAAAATGTTCAAACAAAACTTGGGATTAAAAAAAACTGTGGTAAACAGAAAAGGGCAAACAATAAATTTTAAATAATATAGCACTGATATATTTGGTTTGTTGTATTTCATACAATGTTTAGAATGGTTCTTAAGAATTATAAGGGAAATACTCTTATGATGCAGAAGTTTTGTAATTGCTGTTCTGAAATTATGTTCTATTTGGGGACTGGGAATATACATTTTTACATTGTTTATAGTCAGTCATTTTTGTATTTGTCAGTTTAGATCATGTAGGTCTTTTATAATCTTTTTAAATAAATTCATTTTTTTCATCTCTGTGGAGATAATCTAATCAAAATGTCCACCCTACAGTGTTGAATCAGGATTAAAAGAAGCAGCTGCCCCCCATAAGATCAAATCAGGAATTAAACATGGCTTTTCTGGAGTACATAATAATTTTAAACCAACATATAAACCCCCTTCTAATTTAAACCTTTGATTGAATCCACCAATGAACTGATCTGAACGTTGAGTTTTCTTTTAATAGGAAGAGTTGTGATAATAAATTGAATTTATTTTCTAATTCTACCTTTAATTTGTTTTGATAAATTGAATATTTCAATTATTTTTTCACTTTCATCTAAGTCATCAAATTCTTTGACTTAAAGTTTTTTGTAATATTTCCTTATCTATTCAATGTCTGTAGGATCTGAAATGATTATCCCTTTTACATTCTTCATATAAGTTATTCTTCAAATAACTTGTTCTGCCTCTGTTTTCTTGGTTAAGTTAGCATAGTGGATTCTCAATTTTGTTGATCTTTTTAATGAAACAAATGTTTTTGTTAATTTTCTCAATTGTTTTATTTTTCATTGATTTCTACACTGATTACTTTGAGTGTTTTTGCTCTTCTCTTCCTAGCTTCTTCACTTGGAACCTCAAGTCATTATCTTTGGAGTTTTCCTAAAATTAGCAATTTAAAGCCATAAAATTAAAATTCCTGCCAAGCACTGCTTTAGCTGCATTTCACAAATTTTGATAGGTTACATTTTTATTACTATTCAGTCTGAAATCTTTTCTAATTTACTTTGTGATTTTTACTTTGTGATTTATCCTTTGGTATATGTATTACTTAGAAGTATGTTGTTATTTTCAAGTATCTGAAGGTTTTCTAGATATCTTATTCTTACTGATTTCTAATTTAATTTCCTTATGGTCAAAAGACATAGTCTATAATTTACGTATTTTGCTTTATGTATTTGAAACTCTTTTATTAGGTGCATACACATTTATTACTGTTCCACCTTCCTGATGAATTGACCTTTATATCATTATGCATTATTAGTCTATATACAAGGTCTTTGTCTATTTAATCTGATAGTAATATAATGATTCTAGTCTTCTTATGCTTTTTACATGTTACAATTTTTTCCATATGTTTACTATCAACTTAGCTATGAATTTATATTTAAAGTAAATTTCGTGTAGGTATAATATAGATGAATTTTGCTTTTTTAACTATTCTGGCAATCCTTGCCTTTAATGGAATCTTAAGTTTATTAACATCTAATATAATGATTGATATGACTGGATTAGATCTACCATTAACTAATTGCTTACTGTTAGCCTCCTGTTTGGGTATTTTCCTTTCTTGCCTTCTTTTGAATTATTTGAACACTTTTAGAATTTCATTTAATTCATCCACAGATTTTTTTTTTAGCAGTATCTCTATATTATTATATGAGTAGTTCTTCAGAGATCACTATATCCTTACCTATATTTCCAGCATTTATATACTATCATGTTTTACACCTGAATATATCATGAAACAATTGACAGTATTATAATTTGTATTTTAAACAGTCATGTGTTTAAAAGAAATGAACCTTTTGCATTTACAGTTTCCAGTGCTTTTCATCCTTAACTTTTAGTAGATTCTAGTTGCTGTCTTTTATCCTTCCCTTAAGTTTGAAGAACTTTTAGCATTTGTTATAGTGCAGGTATGCTAGCAATGAGTTCTCTTAATTTTCATTTATATGAAAATGTCTTTATTTTACCTTTATTCTTAAAGGATATTTTTTGCTGGGTATAGAATTCTGTATTGATAGCTCTTATCTTCTAACTTTAAATATGTTATTCCATTATCTTCTGGCCTCCATTGTTTCTGAGGAGAAGTCAGCATTCATTCAAATCAGTGTAGCCCTAAATATAATAGGTCCTTTATCTCTGCCTGCTTTCCGGATTTTCTTATTATCTGTGGTTTTCATCAGTTTGATTACAATGTATTTCATTGGGCCTCATGTGTACAGGCATACTTCATTTTATTGTGCTTCGCAGGCACGTTTTTGAAAATTGAAGTTTTATAATAACCCTATCTGTCAGTGCCATTTTCCCAACAGTATGTGCTCACTTCAGGTTTCTGTCACTACTTTGATAACTATCATAATTCAGACTTTTTCATTATTATCTGTTGTGGTGATCTTAGATATTATGATTGTAATTGTTTTTCAGTGCCATGAACCATATCCTTATAAGACAGTGAATTTAATCAATAAATGATGTCTGAATTGTGATTGCACCACTGACCAGCCATTCCAACCTATCTCTCCCTCTCCTAGGGTCTTTCTTTTCCATGCAACATGACAATTTTGAAATTCAGCCAATTAGTAACCCTACTATGGTCTCTATTCAACTGAAAGGAAGAGGCACAAGTTTCTTACTTTGAATCAAAAGCTAGAAACGATTAAGCTTAGTGAGGGAGGCATGTCAGAAGTCAAGAGAAACCAAAAGCTAGGCCTCCTGGCCAAACAGCCAGTTGTAAATGCAAAGAAAAAGTTCTTGAAGGAAATTAAAGGTCCTATTCCAGTGAACACATGAATGATAAGAAAATGAGCTAGTTTTATTGCTGATTTGGAGAAAGTGTTATTTGGTTTGTATACTTCAAACCAGCCACAACATTCCCTTTAGTCAAAGCCTAATCCAAAGCAAGGTCCTATCTCTCAGATTCTGTGAAGGCTGAAAGAAGTGAAGAAGCTGCAAAGAAAGTTTGAAGTTAGCAGAGGTTGGTTCATGAGGTTTAAGGAAAACTGTCTATATAAGAGTCAGGTGAAGCAGCAAGTGCTGATATAGAAACTAATGAAAATTATCCAGAAGATCTAACTAAGATAATTAATGAAAGTGGCTGCATTAAATCACAGATTTTCATTGTGGATGAAGCAGCTCTCTATTGGAAGATGCCATCTAGGACTTTCATAGTTAAAGAGAGTAAGTCAATGCCTGGCTTCAAAAATTCAAAGGACAGGATGATTCTCTTGCTAGGGGCTAATGCAGCTGGTGACTTCAATGTGAAGCCAGTGCTCATTTACCATTCAAAAGCTCCTGAGACCCTTACAAATCATGCTAAATCTATACCTGTGTCTGTAAATGGAACAGCAAAACCTGTATGACAGCATATCTGTTTACACTTGGTTCCCTGAGTATTTGGAGCCCACTGAGACATACTGCTAAGAAAAAAAAAGATTATTTTCCAAGTATTACTGCTCATTGGCAATGTACTTGTTCAGCCAAAACCTCTAATAGAGACGTACAACAAGATGAATGTTGTTTTCATGCCTGCTAAGACAATATCCATTCTGTAATCCTGGGATCGAGGAGAAATTTCAATTTTCAAGTCTTATTGAAACAACCCAAGTGTCCATCAGCCAATAAATGGATTAACAAAATGTGTATACATAAGATGGAATATTACTCATCCATGAAAAGGAATGAAGTCCTAATACACCCAATAACATGGATGAACCTTAAAGATATCATGTTGAGTGAAATAAACAAGACACAAAAGGATGAATATTGTTTGAACTCGCTGCTTTGAAACAACTAGAATAAGAAAATTCACAGAACCAGAATCTAGAATGTAGGTTACCAGGGGATAGGGTAGGGATAGAGAATGGGAAGTTAAGACTTAAAATGTACAAGGTTCCTATTTGTAATGATAAAAATATTTTGGTAATGGTTGGTGGTGATGGTAGCACAACATTGTGAACACAGTTAACATCACTAAAATATATATTTGAATGTGATTAAAAGGGGAAATATTATGTTGTGTATATGGTAATAGAATAAAAATTTTAAAGGAAATCCATGGAACCACACTACACTTAGTGACCCCTAAGTTAAACCATGTACTTTAATGAATAGTACAATTATAAAAATGTGCTATTATCAATTGTAACAAATATTCCATACCAATGCAAGGTGATGGTGGGGTGGTATAGGGGAACCCTATATATTATGCATGATTGTTCTGTAACCCTTTAACTTCTCTGATAAAGAAAAGTATTATTTAAAAAAAGAATAAAAGAAATGACCTACTGATACACGCACAAAAAGAAAAAAATCAGGGTACTCACCCAGCGATATTCTCTCCTTCCAAGTGTCAACTTGCCTTCAGAATCTGCTTGTATTCATTCACTCCACTGTCTTCAGGTGGCTGGTTTTTGTATTTATTTAGAGATTATATATTTATTGCCTATGGTAGAATTGGTACAATGAGAGTATATCCAGCCTTCTAGAATTGGAAGCTTTTTCTTGTAATAGTCTAAATATATAAAAATTTAAAATATTGGAGAAGAGAACTGTCAGTGAAATTTGCACATTGCGTTTTTCTTTACATTTTCATGAGTTCACATTTTGTTTCCAAGATTTTTGTTTTCATAAGTTGAATTTGCACCTGTAATGTTTACACATTTCTTTACAATGACAGTATTTGTTACTATTCACATTACTATTCAGCTTTAAAATATCTGTAAACATTAAACATCTGAGTTAGTGGCTGACATTAAATTAAAATTTATTATTCTAGTAAAGCAGTGAATACAATAATTTCCTAAAACTAAATTTTTTAATACATTTAAACTAAATTAAAAAATTTAGTTTAGGAAAATAAAACTAAAAATTCTTAAAACAAAATTTTAACATGATGAAAGTGTGAACTTTTTTCAGATGTTTACAATTATGTTTGAATGCATATGATTTTTTAAAAAGTTATAGTATGATTTGTATTTCTTTTTTGTTTTAGCTGTCTCATCTTGGACAAAAATAACACAGAAGAACCTTAATGTAAGAATCTATTTAGAACTTGGTAAATGTAAAAAGAAATGTCAAAAGAGTCACGTTTCCTTTTCTGTAACAATGTCCTAACAGTAAAACTTAAATAATTTTTAAAGAAATTCTATACATAATATAATGTGTATCAATTACAAGAATAAAGCATTTCAGAAATAAATTTTTTTAATTGTACATTAACTCTCCTATTATGTTTGACAAATGGGAAAGTAAGTA
>PVIY010051075.1:0-15865 GCA_004026745.1 Myrmecophaga tridactyla
TGTTTAAATCTCTTGGAAATCATGAATAATGTCACTATAAGCATTGGTGTGCAAATGTCCATTTATGTCCTTGCCTTCAGTTCCTCCAAATACATACCTAGTTAATGAAATTGCTTGATCATATGGTATTTCTATACTTAGCTTCTGAGGAAATGCCAAATTACCTTTCAGAGTGGTTGCACCATTCTACATTCTCATCAACAGTGAACAAGTGTGCCTCTTTCCCCACATCCTCTCCAGCAATTGCTGTTTTCTGTTTGTTTGTTTGTTTTTATAATGACAATTCTAGTAGGTGTGAGATATCTCATTGAGGTTTTGATTTGCATTTCTCTAATAGCCAGAGATGTTGGACATTTTTTCAAATGCTTTTGAGTCATTTGTGTTTCCTCTTTGGAAAAGTGCCTGCTCATGCCTTTTGCCCATTTTTAAATTAGGCTACTTGTCTTTTTGTTGTTGAATTGTAGGATCTTTTTATATATTCTGCATTTTAAAGCTTTATCTGATATGTGGTTTCCAAATATGGTCTCCCATTGCATAGGCTGGTTCTTACTTTCCTGACAGAGTTCTTTGATGCACAAAAGTGTTCAATTTTTAAGAGATCCCATTTAATTAGTTCTTTCATTACTCAAACTTTGCATGTAAGGTCTAGGAAACCACCACCTATCATAAGATCCTTAAGATATTTCCTTACATTTTCTTCTAAATGTTTTATGGACTTAGCTCTAATGTTTAGATCTTTGATCCAATTTGAGTTATGTTTTTGTATAAGGGGTGAGATAGGGGCCCTCTTTCACTATTTTTACATATAGACATTCAGTTCTCTAAGCACCATTTGTTGAAGAGGCTGCTCTGTCCCAGTTGTTTTGAGTTGACCACTTTAACAAGGATCAAATGGCCATAGATGTGAAGATCCACCTTTGAACACTCAATTTGATTCCACTGATCAGTTCACCTATCTTTATGTCAGTACCATGCTGTTTTGACACTGTAGCATTGTAAAATTCATTTAAATTCAGGTTATGTGAGACCTCCCACTTCATTTTTCTATCTCAAGATATTTTTAGCTATTTGGTCACACTATTCTTCTAAATAAATTTGTTTAATGTTTTTTTGGATTTTAATCAGTATTGCATTGAATCTATAAATAAATTTGGGCAGAATTGACATCTTAACTATATTTAGTCTTCTAATCTGTGAATACAATATGTTCTTCTATTTATTTAGGTCTTTCTTGATTTATTTTAATAATGTTTTGTAGTTTTCTATGTATAGGCCTTTTATGTTCTTGGTTAAATATATTCCTAGATATTTGATGCTTTTTAGTTGCTATTGTAAAAGGAATATTTCTTAATTTCCTCCTCAGATTACTCACTGTTAGTGTATAGAAATACTACTGACTTTTGCGTGTTACTTTTGTATCCTGCCACTTTGATGTACTTGTTTATTAGCTCCAGTAACTTTACTCTAGAGTTTCCAGGATTTTCTATATGCTGGATCTGTCATCTGCAAACAGCAAAAGATTTACTTCGTGCTTTGCAATTGGATGTCTTTTATTTCTTTTTCTTGCCCAATTGCTCTAGCTAGAACTTCCAGCAAAATGCTGAATAACAATGGTGACTATGGGAATTCTGCCTTGCTCCAGATCTTAAAGAGAAAGTTTGAAGTCTTTCCCCATTGAGTTTGAGGTTAGCCTTGCATTTTTCATATATTCCCTTTATCATGTTGAGGAAATTTCCTTGTATCCCTAACCTTTGAAGTGTTTTCACCAAGAAAGAATGCTGAATTTTGTCAAATGCCTTTTCTGCATCAATCGAGATGATCATGTGATTTTTCCCATTGATATTGTGTATTATATTAATTGATTTCTTGTATTGAACCACCCTTACATACATGGGATAAAACCCACTTAGTCACGGTATATAATTCTTTTAATGTGCTTTTGGATTCATTTTGCAAGTATTTTGTTGAGGATTTTTGTATCTATGTTCATTAAAAAGATTGGTCTGTAATTTTCTTTTCTTGTAGTATCTGTGCCTGGATTTGGTATTAGAGTGATGTTGGCTTCATAGAATGAGTTAGGCAATGTATAAATATCTTGCCTTTTTTTTGAAGAAATTGATCAGGATTGGTATAATTCTTTCTTGAATGTTTGGTAGATTTCACAGATTTCATCTGGTCCTGGATTTTTCTTTTGGGGAGTTTTTTGATAACTGATTCAATCTCTTTACTTGTGATTAGTTTGTTGAGATCTTCTATTACTACTAGAGCCAATGTTTATTGTTTTTGCTTTTCTAGGAAGTTGTAAAATTCTTCTAAATTATCTGGTTTGTTAGCATATAGTTGTTCATAATACCCTCTAATTATCTCCTTTATTTCTGTGAGATCCTTAATTTCCCCCCTCCCATTTCTGATTTTATTTATTTCCATCCTCTCTCTTTGTTTCTTTGTCAGCTTAGCTAAAGTCACATCTATTTTATTGACATTCTCAATGAATCAGCTTTTGGTTTTATTGATTCTCTCTATTGTTTTCATGTTCTCAATTTCATTTATTTCTGCTGTAATTTTTGTATTTCTTTCCTTCTGTTTGCTTTGGGTTTAGTTTGCTCTTCTTTCTCTAGTTCCTCCAGGTGAGCATTTAATTCCTCAATTTTTGCTGTTCTTTTTAAATATAGGCATTGAGGCAATAAATTTCCCTCTCAGCACTGCTTTTTCTGCATCTAATAAATTCTGGTATGCTGTGTTCTCATTTTGCTTTGCTTTGAGATATTTACTGATTCTTTTGGAATTTCTTCCTCCACCCACTGATTGCTTAAGGTTGTGTTGTTTAACCTTCATATATTTGTAAATTTTCCAGCCCCACCTGAAGTTGATTTCCAACTTTATTCCATTATCATCTGAGAATGTGCTTTGTGTACTTAATTTCAATATTCTTAAATTTACTGAGTTCTGCTTCATGCCCAAAGATGTGTTCTATTCTGGAGAATGAGTAGAATGTGTATCTTGCTGTTGTTAGGTGCAATATTCTATAAATATCTGTTAGGTCTGTTCATTTATTGTATTATTCAAGATCTCTATTTCCTTATTGATCCTCTGTCTGGATGTTCTCTCCAATGATAAGAGTGGTTATTGAAGTCTCCAATTACTACTGTAGGAGTGTCTACTTCTCCCCTCAGTGTTTGTCAGTGTTTGTTTCATTTATTTTGGGGCACTTTAGCTTGATGCACAGATATTTATGATTGCCATGTCTTGCTGACTAATTGCCCCTTTATTAATACATATGTCCTTCTTTATCTCTTTAATTGTTATACATTTGAGGTCTAATTTGTCTGATGTTAGTATAGGTACCTCAGCTCTTTACTGATTGTTGCTTGCATGGAATATCTTTTTCCAAACTTTTACTTTCAGTCTATTTTTGTCCCTTGGTCTTAAGTGAGTCTCTTACAGACACAATATAGATAGATCTTGTTTTTATTCATTTTGCCAACCCATGTCTTTTGACTGAGGAGTTTAATACATTAACAGCTAGTGTTATCACCCTAAAGGCTTTACTTTCTTCAATCATTTTTCCTTTTAGATTGAATCTGTCATATTTTTCTTCTCTCTTTCATCCCTAGTAGTTGCCCTTCCTGCTAATCTTTATTTCTACACTGTTCTTCAAACCTCTGTCTCCTGTTCTTTCTTTTCTGCCTGTAGTGCTCCCTTTAGTATTTTTAGTAGAACAGATCTCTTGTTCACAGACTCTCTCAGTGTCTGTTTCTCTGTAAATATATTAAACCCTCCCTCATTTTTAAAAGACAGTTTTTATGGATATAGAATTCTTAGTTGACACTTTTTTGTCTTTCAGTGTCTTAAATATATCCTTCCACTGCCTTCTTGCCTCCATGGTTTCTGCTGAGAGATCTGAACTTAGTCTTATCAAGCTTCCCTTGTATGTGATTTGTCACTTTTCTCTTGCTGCCTCTTTGAATTCCCTCTTTGTCTTTGACATTTGACAATTTGATTAGTAAGTGTCTTGGGATAGGTATATATGAATCTATTCTGTTTGTGATAAGTCGCACTTCTTGGACCTGTAGTTTAGCCTTTCATGAGAGTTTGGAAATTTTCATTGAATATTTCCTCCATTATTCTTTCTGCCCCTTTTCACCTCTCTTCTCCTTTTGGGGCACCTAGCATATATATTCATGTGCTTCATGCTATCATTCAGTTTCCTAAGATTCTACTCAGATTTTTAGTTATGTTTTTGATACATGGTGCTAAGAAGGAATTCCAGCAGCAGGTTCAGTGGAGTACAAAGGAAAAATTTCTGGAAATTATGCCTGAATGCCTTTGACTTTTCAACCAGCACTAGTTAAGGGCATGCTGGGGAAGTCACAGACACTCTCAGTAGCTGTCCCCCCCTTCACCTATACCCTAACCCCTCATTTTCTACTATGTGCAGATGTTTCAGTATGTTATCATTTCACAGTTTTGGGAAAATGTTAGTTCTAACTGGAGCTGCCTGACCATACCTTAAACCTGAAACTGGAAACCAACATTTCTAGCTGCTTATCATGGTGAGAACTCTCAGTGGCAGGCCCTCTCCCATGGGATATATAAATACCTTGCCTTCAGGCAGCCCTGATTTGTCTCTCTTTTCCAAAGCCAAATGGGACATGTTCAGCTACCATCCGTTGACACTGAACTGAGCAGTTTGGCCTTCCAAGGAGAACTGCTACAATGCAATCTCTTCGCCTGTTCTTCTGGACCATTGTGATGTGTAAGCAATAAAAGGAGTCATTCGCTGAAAATTTCTGTTGTGCCTGAGTCTGTGCTACCATGATGTGGCAACTCCCTCTGCAGGGCATGACCAAAGGCTTCCATACCTAACAAATATCTAAGTCCATCATCAAATAAGTAATTCAGATAAAACAAATGGAAATCTAAGTCTTATAAAATTGTCCCTACAAATTATAATCAGGACAAATAGAACTAATATTACTTTTTCCTACAAATTGTAGCGAATTTGCATTAGCCTCTACTTCATTTTAAAATTTTTACTTCTATCAACAAAAGATTTGCAAACTGTTTCTTTTTCTGTCAGCTTAGCACACTCTGATAATTCAGTGACAATTTAATTAAAATACATACTAGAAATTGGGTGATAAGTGTGATATTGCTTTCAACTTCCACTAGCATTTTTTTTCCCTCAGCATACTTTTCTTCCCATGCTTAAAGCTTTTCTTTTCTTTTCTTTTAAGTGCTTCCAAATTGGGAGAAGAAATGCTTTAACATGGCATGTCAGAAGTGATGAATGCTTGTCTAGAGAGCGCAGGGAAACATGAGCACCACCATCAGTGTAACCCAGGCAAACGTTAATCAGTACCTCAGCACTGCCCGAAGTGATTTTTTGCGATAATAAAAAAGGAATTTTTCCCCTAAATGTATGTCACAAATGTGTGTTGCAACTATTTCCCTGGAAAGAAACAAGTTTTGATGAAAGCATTTTCTTTTTATATGAAATGAAACATTTTCCAGTTTGACACACAGCATGTCAGTTCTGGGGTGGTTGGGATATATACCACATATAACTCAAAAAATGAGTAGTAGTCGTAAATTATATCAAAGCCCATTATACAAAAAGAATGTTCCTCAAAGCTAGGTAATACTATATGATACTATATATGTATGTGTGTGTGTGTGTGTGTGTGTGGTATATATATATACGCATAAGGGCTATCAAAAAAACATTAAATTCAACCCTTTTAAGACTTCCAGCCAAGATTAATTTCCCAACATAACACCTCCCTTTTACAGAAAACCTTCTCTTCTCAGAAGCTCTTATTCTCATGGGACCTTTCCAACATTTCCCTGATAGCCAGGGGCTAACAAGCAATACTTCATGATCTCGAAAGGCATTTCATTTAAATTTATATTGAGAAATTTATAGTCTTATTAAGTTGTCTTCCCCCGAGATTCATTTTGCCTTGTTTCATTGGTATGTCAATTTAAATAGGTGCCATTTAAAAGCTTGCCCCATATTTTTGTGGGCCACTGTACTATAAAATGAGGTTAAATCAAGACTTGAATGTTTCCAAGTGATTGCCAAGAAAAGATTTTCCAATACTTTGGGTTTCTATAGCTTACTCAAATGTGCTTCTTGAAGGCTTTGTGATTGCTTATTATATTTTAGTCCAAATCTTAAAAGAAAATAATGATTAGAAGTGATTAATGGTTGTATTCATATTAAAGACAAAAACGACTTAATAATGTAATATTTTAACAAGTTCTTTTTTTTTTTTTCCACTTCAGTGGGATCTTCTTAATCATTGAAATTTCTTGACTCTGGTAATTAGTTGTGACCTTCCTTTTCCTTTTTTCAGTCTTCATTGCTTTCATAGGAAATCTGTTGACCCAGAATAACTCCCTATTTTACCTCACCTCCCATGCTGAATTTGAAGCCTCCAAACTTACATTTCTCTGTAAAAATTCTTTTTTCTTTAATTCTGGTGGCAAAGATCAATTATTTTGGAGTAAGCAAGATTCCTGAAATCTGACATGCTGGGAGTTTCCACTTATGGAAGCTTCTGGATGCAGTTCAAATAACATCAATTTTCAACAGGGTCCTTTGTAATAACTCTCAGCAACAAAACCTTACAGGAAAGCATAATGATACTGTCCATGGCTATATTAATAATAGAACCCATACACACTCACTTTTGTGGATACTTGTAATTATTATCTCTAATCCTTATTAATTATTTTGCAAAATTTGTATTATAATTCCATTTTGCCTCTTGGGAGATTGAAGCTGAGACAGGTAAAGTGACTGCATTCTCAGAGCAAGGATTTGAACCTAGATTGATATGTATCCATCTTGAGCTATAAACTACTCTGTTGCCAGAATAATGTGACCAGTTTATTCTACTAACAACAATGCCCTGGTGTAGCTGCTGTTTTTCCACATTGCATACATATGGTCTTTTCAACAGTGGCTTCCAGTATTAGCAGCATCTCAAATCTTTTGCAGCGACCAGAGATATAGGCCCATGTTTTTCAGGGTGGAAAGTCTCCTTTCAGTAATGGATTTCCCAGAGGTGATACCTTTTGTAGAAATTATTAATTATATGGCTCAGAGGTATTCCTTGCTAACTCAATAGTTCACAAGACCCCTACCTTTCTTGCTCTTTTGCTGTCTATTTTTGCTTCCAGTGAACTTTCCTGGGTTATCAGGAGTATAATGTTGATAGAAAAAATATACGTGAGAAAAGAAATAGTATAAAAAATACTTGGTGTAACTAAAAGATGTGCTAACCTGGAAATCATAGTATAAAAATACTTGGTGTAGCTAAAAGATGTGCTAACCTGGAAATCAAAGTCTGAATGAATTTTGACATCAAGTAACTATGTAATATTGGTCACAACAATAATTGTTCTAGAACTGAGTTTTCGTATTTACAAAATAAGGAGATTCTTCAATCATAAGATACACAAAACGTATACTTCTTGAAGATATATGGAGAGACCAAATGCCAGCAGAAAAATGCTTATTTTCAGATTGCTAATAAATAGTTTGTAATGTAATTAATCCTTTAAATACATTTTGTATGTATGCTTTTATATAATTATATATTCTGTTTTTGATCCAAAAGATATTTTGACATGAAAATTGGGAGAAGACAAAACTCAATAAACTATAGAAAGAATGGCAATACACAAACTAAAATAAGTCATACAGATGTCACACAGATAAAGCATACAGAAATTAAGTATTGGAGGATAACTAATATCATTTAGGTTTCTAATTATTCCATTCAGTGATTTTGAATTTCTGTAATCATTTGAGAAAATATAAGGTCATTTGTAACATAATTTAAAAGCTTATTTACTTGAATTTCTGGAAGGGAAATAAAGGCTGTTCAAAAGTTTTCTGGTGTCAATATTTAAAACTGTTGAATACCTATGGGTATAATAAGAACACACAGGTGAACTATAAAGCCCATAAAGGGAGTGTGCCAGTTTGAAGCTATTATGTACCCCCAGAAAAGCCATGTTTTATTCCTGATCCAATCTTGTGGTGACAGCAATTTATTTTAATCCTGATTCAATACTGTAGGGCAGAAATTTTTTATTAGATCATCTCTGTGAGATGTGGCATGCCTAATTGTGGGCATGACCTTTTGATTAGGTGGAGATGTGAAATTGCCTATTCAAGGTAGGTATTGATTCATTTACTGGAGTCCTTTAAAAGGGAAACATTTTGAAGAAACCTCAGAGCAGATGCAGATGCTTGGAGAAAAGTTACTTCAGAGCTGGCAAAGCCAAGAGACCCAGACGTTTGGAGACACAGTGCCTACCCGATGTCACCATGTGCCTTCCCATGAGATGCTAAGCAAGCCAGAATCCACAGTTGTGTCACAGAGGACTTAAGTGAAGGCTCACAGACACCAAGTGAGGAACCTCCACCAAAAACAGAGACTGAAAGTAATAAAGCCCAGAAGCAAGAGACCAGCAGATGCCAGCTATGTGCCTTCCCAGCTGGCAGAGATGTTCTGGATGGCATCAACTTTTCTTGAGTGAAGGTAACCTCTTAGTTGAGACATTTTCTCAGCACTAGAACTATAAACTTGTAACTTATTAAATTCCCTTTGTAGAAGCCATGCCATTTCTTGTATATTTCATTCCACAGCTTAACAAACTTAATATAGGGAGTATAGTTATTGAGGACCTACTCCACGTCAGGATCTCTGTTAAGAGATTTAAATGCAGATTTATTTAGCCTTTCTATAGCTCCGTAAGTGCTATGTTATTATTTCTAATTTACAGGGGGAAACTGAGGCTAAAAAAGTTAGTAACTTAACAAAATTACGTAATTTATAAGGGATTGATGTGAACTACAAATTTTGGTGTATCCAAATCCAGAGCTGCTGCTGTTTCTTCAGTATGAAGTTATGACCACAGAAAGCAGTCAAATGTTGAGCATAACAGAAATACATATGTATCATTTTCTTGCCCTTAAGCCATTTTGATGCTCTTTGTGAAAATCCCATATGCACAAAAACTACTATCTTTCATTCTTCTCCATATTATAATGTTATCATCCTAATCTATATCACTATTCCCTCTGCATGGATTGCTATAATAGGCTCCAACGCAGTTTTTTTACATCCATCTCATCAACCTCCAGTTCATTTTTTATTGAACAAGAGTGATATTTTAAAAATTTAAATCTGATCACTGCAGTTCTTTGCTTAAAAATCCTGTAATGGTGGCTTAAAACTCTTAGAATAAACCCTGTATATGATATACCCTGTCTTTTCACTCCAGCCTTGTGATATACAACTTTTTCACACTGCTTAGCAACATGAATTCTCACTGAGTTTACAGCTTACATACATTATTTCTTCATCTGGAAAGCTCATTGCAGAATAGTGCCTATCTATCCAGCTGAAATGACATTTGTGCAGATTAATTTATTCTTCTCATTTTAAATTTATAATTCTTGATTAACTTTGTGTTTAATATCTGTTTCTCTCTTTACATAGTAAGGTACACAGTTGCATCTCTTTTGTTTACTGCAGTGCTCCCTATACTACACTTGGAACAGAATTGGTGTTCCTTCATTCATGTATTCCTTCAACAATATTTGTGGAGTACCTACTCTGGGGCAGCCATGATTTTAGGTTTCGAGAATATATAAACAGAACTCTTGTATTCACAAAACTTTCATTATGTTGAGGAAAAAGAAAAATAGTACACAGTAAATAAAATGATTATATAATTGTATGATAAGTGGATGAATGCTATGAAAATTGAGTATAAAAGGATCATCCATATAGGGGAAATATTGTAATGCTAAATGGTAGATAGGGAAGGCCTCATTGAAAGTGAGGCACTCAGTAAACATTTGTCAGAAGAATACATGAGTTGTAATAAAAGAGTTTAGTAATGAATGTCTTCAAAAATACAATAAAATCATAAGAATTTAAAGGAAAGCAAATTTATCATTAAAAAATTAGGGATAGTTTTCTAAAAGGGAGTGACTTTTAAAGTAAGTTTTGAAGAATGTATATGGTTGGGAGATTAAGATGAAATATGAATTCCTGGGAAAAATATAGGAAAGCATAAAGAGACCAAAGAGTCCATAATCTTGGCTGGTATTTTAGTGAGTTCTGGAAAATACTGATACTTCTAGTTGAAAAGACTTATTGATTGTAGAGGCCTACAGTTTATATAAAGAGTGATTTTAATACTATAAGCAGTGGGAATGATTAGGCAATTATTTAGGAATGTTTATTTGTATGTGATGTTTGAAGGTCCCTATACAATTTCACAAAATATTAAAATAACCCAACAAAAAGATATTAGCAGATTAAGAAAAGACAGTTTAATAGACAGTGGAATTACAGGTTTTGGCAAACTATTAGTGTTCTGGTTTGCTAGCTGCCAGAATGCATTATACCAGATACAGAATGGCTTTTAAAAAGGGTAATTTAATAAGTTGCTAGCTTACAGTTCTAAGGCTGAGAAAATGTCCCAATTAAAACAAGTCTCATATATATAAAATGTCCAATCAAAGGCATCCAGAGAAAGATACCTTGATTCAAGAAGACCAATGAAGTTCAGGGTTTCTCTCTCAAGTGGGAAAGCACATGGCAGACACAGTCAGGGTTTCTCTCTCGGCTGAGAGGGCACATGGTGAACATGGCATCATCTGCTAGCTTTCTCTCCTGGCTTCCTGTTTCATGAAGCTCCCCAGGAGATGTTTTCCTTCTTCATCTCCAAAGTGCTGGCTGGTGGATTCTCTGCTTTGTGGTGCTGCAGCATTCTCTGCTCTCAATCTCTAGCTTTCTCCAAAATATTTCCTCTTTTATAGGATTCCAGTAAACTAATCAAGACCCACTCAAATGAGTGGTGACATGTCTCCACCTTAAACAGTTTAACAACCACTCTTGATTGAATCACATCTCCAGGGAGATGATCTAATTACAGATTCAAACAAACAGTACTGGATAGGGATTAGAAGAAACAGCTGCCTTTAGAAAATGGGATTAGGATTAAAATATGGCGTTTCTAGGGGGTCATACATCATTTCACACTGGCGCAATTAGCATATGTGAGGTGACAATTTTTTTTAATCATAGTAATTTAAAATATTTTTGTTGTAAACAACAAGCAAAAAACAGACATGCAAACATTCTTGACATGGTTACAATCAATGGCTCAGAATATCATCACACAGTCGTGTATTCATCACCATAATCATTATTTTTAACATTTGTGTCTCTCCAGAAAAAGAAAGAAGAAAGAAAAAGGAAAACATTTATTTATGCCATACCCCTTAGCCCTCACTCTCATTGACCACTAGTATTTCAATCTACTCAATTTATTTTAACTATTTTCCCTCTATTAGTTTATTTCTTATCCATATTTTTTACTCATCTGTCCATATTGCAGATAAAAGGAGCATCAGACACAAGCATCAGACATTCAAAGAGTCACATTACAAATGCTATATCACTATACAATCATTTTCAAGAAACATGGCTGCTGACACAGCTCTATAGTTTCAGGCACTTCCCTCTAGCTGACGTGACAAATTTTAAAAGTAAGATATTCTGCTGGTTTCTAGTATACCACACTCTGGCAGCTTGCAAACTCACACAGATTTTGGCACCAGAGAAGTGGAGTGCTACTTTAGTTTTCAAATAACAAACATGCTAGAATGGCTTTTTTAATGGATAAAGGGAAGGCTCTGGAAAAACTGTGGGGTGTTTAATATGAAAGGCCTGAATTGTTCTGAAGAGATTGTTGGTAGAAATGTGGACTCTAAAGATACTTCTGATGAAGCTTTAGACAGGAATGATGAACATGTCATTCCAAACTGGAAGGAAGGCATTTTTCTGTAGAAGGAAGGTAGAATTTGAGAGTGATGAACTTGGATTTTGAGTGAAAAAAATTTCCAAACTAAATGTGGAAAATATAATCTGACTGCTCCTTGAAACTTATAGTAAATCATAAGAGGAAAAGATAAATTGAAAGCTGAACACTTGCATACAAAGAAAATAGAAATTGGTGTCCTTGAAAATTCTGAGCTTCCAGAAAGTGAGACCCCAGTGAACAGGGCCTTATGCATGAGGATTTATCCAAGCATGGATGTAGAAGGGGATTTAATTAGTTAACATATAGTCCTTCAGAGGAAAGGCTTTCAACTGAGGTTCAGTTGAACCTCAGCTTTCAACTGAGATTCTTTCTTATGTGGGAAGACAGAAAGCAATCTCTGCTGGCCTTCTCTCCAGGCCTCTGGGTCCCAACATTTTTCCCCAAGTGATTCCTTTCTGCATCTCCAAAGGCCTGGGTTGAGCTGTGAGTGCCGAGATGAGGTATGCTGAGCTGCTTGAGTTGTGCTATGTTGAGCTCTCTCATTTAAGTACCAGCCAATTAACTCAAACATCATTCATTGCAGCAGGCATGCCTCCTAGCCAACTGCAGATGTAACCAGGAACAGATGAGTTTCACATGCCATTGGCTCATGTCTATAGCAATATAACTAGGAAATATAACCTGGCCAAGTTGACAACTGAATCTAACTACCGCAAGCATATTCAAAGGCCTGGAAACAGGACCTTACTTGTAGTGTTCTAAGAACTGGAGTAGAATGAGCAAGCAGAAAGGTAGGAGACCTCAGAAAGCAGAAGCCCAGTTAATGTGAGTCTTTGTCAGCTACTGCAAGACTTGTGCTCCTTTTCCTAGTAGATTGGAGAGTTTTGACAAAGGACTGGGAAAATCTGATTTACATTTTATATTCAGTATTACTTCTATGGGGTGGAACAAGTGTGTGAAAAGTGCTATCAGCTAGAGAGCTAGTGTAATAATCTAGTTGAGAGGCAGTGATTTGGATCATGGTGGATATGGTTTATATAGAAGTTAGACATATATATATATATAAATATGTATATATTTGGTGTGGACAAAAATGGGAATCTAATCCAGGTCTCTGGCATGGCATGGCAGGCTAGAATTCTGCTGCTGAGCCACCATTGCACAGTCCAAAAGTCATATATATTTTGAAGACTGAGCTAAGAATATTTGCCGATATATTTTATGTGGGATTTCAGAGGAAAAGTAGTTAAGGATAACTCCAGGGTTTTCGGGTGAGCATTTGAAGGAATGGAATCTACAAATACTGAGTATTTAAAAATTAAAACTCCAATCCCAAATTTAATTTTGAAGGTCCATGTAGATTAGTAACTTTCACATTTAATTACCATCATTTTAATTAAGTTTCAGTAAGGAGTAGGGATAAATAAACATATTCAATGCTTTCTGTTTAATCAAAGTTCCACTAGTGCACTTTCTACATACTATCTAAGTGGGATATGTATGGAATTTATTCAGTTTATTCAATTAAACAAACAGCAAAATGAATGATGCAGAAATTTCCAAGAATCAAATTGATATTAGGTTTTATTCAAGTTATTTTAATTATCTCTCTGCAAATATAATTTATCTTAATGTTCAAGTCATTTCTTCATGTCACTTTTTTCAAAAATATCTCCCAATTTTATTTTGCTTAATTTTGATGTGTAAGATAAGCTGGGAGGGAGAGTAGAAGTGGAGAGAAGAACAATTAAAAAACTAAATAAGTATAAAGAAGAATTAAGGAATATAGCTTTAAGCATATGCATATAAATGAATATATGGAGGTGGTATCATGTAATATCTGAACTACTATAGATAGAGCTAATTTTTATATAAAATAAAATAATATAAAAACACTGCAGTTCACACTATGTGTCTTACAATGACAGATGACTATGTTTGCTTCAGTACTTCAGGGATGGATTAAGCTATTGAAAAACCGCTCAGCATTTGCTAAAGAACAGAAATATATGTGAAATTCTACAGTTAATGCATCATTAAATAATTTGCTGCAACTGATTTATAGTTGCAATATACTACAATGTGTCAAACAGTACAATATAATAAATGGTATAAAAATATACTTCCCAAACTTTTGTTCTAATCAGTCTTTTGAGTTTTCACTTAACATTTATTTGAGTACTGGACGCATCTTATTTTTCCCTTGATACTATTCACAGTCTAATGGCTTTTTGCTACTAGCCTACATTTACTTAATCTTGTGGTCTCAAGAAAATTATACATTTTACAAGTAAAAGACTGAGAAAAGTGTCCAATCCCTTTGAAGGCAGTAGCAACTGGTAGACCTTTCTTATGTATGTAGAAAAGCAATCTCATTTTTGTTGCAGGAACACTAAAATCTATAGGAATGTATATTTAACTTGTAAATTTGTATTGACTACCTGTCAATTAGCTTTTGGTTCTACAACAAACCACCCAAATCACTATGGCTTAACAAAATAGCATCTATTTAACTCACAATTCTGTGGGTTAGTATTTGGACTATACACAGCTGGGCAATGTATTTATTCACCATGTATCTCTGTTTCTGGAGGTTGAATGACTGTTGGCTGGGGGAATGAGGCTGGGCGTAGGGGATTGGTTAGTTGCTCAACCCCATATCTCACATCATCCAGCAAGTTAGGTTAGGGTGGTTCACATGAATATGCTCACAGGGTTTCTGTATTAGTTAGGGTTCTCTAGAGAAACAGAATCAACAGGGAACACTCACAAATATAAAAGTTATAAAAGTGTCTCACGTGACCGCGGGAATGGAGAGTCCAAAATCCGCAGGGCAGGTTGTGAAGCCGAGGACTCCGATGGATGGTCTGAACGAACTCCACAGGAGAGGCTCCCCAGACAAAGCAGAAATATAATCTGTCTCTTCTGAATCCCCCTTAAAAGACTTCCCATGATTAGATTAAGCATCACTCATTGCAGAAGCCACTCCCCTTTGGCTGATTACAAATGGAATCAGTTGTGGATACAGCTGACATGATCATGATTTAATTCTATGAAATGTCCTCATTGCAACAGATAGGCCAGCACTTGCCCAACCAGACAGACAGGTACCACAACTTGGCCAAGTTGACACATGAACCTGACCATGACCGTTCCCAAGAGAAGAAAGCAAAGACAAGCTCACGAATAGGAATTTGTGAGCCTCTGCTTGTATCATGTCTAATACATCTAATTAGCCAAGTCAAGTCATAGGAAGGGCACACATTACAACATGGCAAGGGGACCTGGTAACAGGGAGGTGAAGAATTTTGGCCATGTTTTTCAATTTATTATTTACCCATCACTATTTAATTTAGGACAACATGTTGATGTATAGCAAGCAACTGCTTATGGGAATCCCAAGCCTCTAGATCGATACTACTCCTGTAAATTATCTTTAATAGCAAAATATTCCCAATGTCAAAGACTAAATTTTACAGAGTTTCTCAGCCTCAACATTATTTACTTTTTAGGCCAGATTATTCTTTGTTGTATTCTTTGATGTAGGGTGTTCTGATTTGAATCTGTTGTGGGCCCCAGCAAAACCATCTCCTTTAATCCTCACTCAATATTGCTGGGTGGGACATTTTTTATTGTTTCCATAGAGATGTGACCCACCAACTGTGGGTGGTAACTTTTGATTGATGGTTTCTACAGAGATGTGTCTCCACCCATTCAAGGTGGGGTTGCTTACTGAAGCCCTTTAAGAGGAAACCATTTTGGAAAGAACCATGAGAGCTTAGGCTGCCAGAGACCTTTGGAGATGAACACCCCCAGGGGAGTTTCATGAAACAAGAAGCTTGGAGAGAAAGCTAGCAGACCTCACCATGTTCACCATGCTTTTTCAGTTGAGAGAGAAACCCTGAGCTTTATCAGCCTTCTTGAACCATGGTATCTTTCCCTGGATGCCTTAGATTGGACATTTCTATAGCCTTGCTTTAATTTGGACATTTTCACAGCTTTAGAA
>PVIY010051076.1:0-15856 GCA_004026745.1 Myrmecophaga tridactyla
GTTGTGATTAGTTGGTGGCAAGTTAACATTGGATCCTGTTCTAGTTTGCTAGCTGCTGGAATTCAACACACCAGAGATGGATTGGCCTTTAATAAAAGGGGATTTATCTCATTAGTTCTTCAGAGGGTTGGCAGCTAACTTTCAACTGAGGTTCTTTCTTATGTGGGAAGGCACAGGATGGTCTCTGCTGGCCTTCTCTCCAGGCCTCTGGGTTTCAACAACTTTCCCCTGGGTGATTTCTTTCTGCATCTTCAAAGGCCTGGGCTGAGCTGCGAGTGCTGAGATGAGGTATACTGAGCTGCTTGGGCTGTACTATGCTGAGTCTCTCATTTAAGCATCAGCCAATTAAGTCAAACATCATTCATTGCAGCAGGCACACCTCCTAGCTGACTGCAGATGTAATCAGCAACAGATGAGGCTCACATGCCATCGGCTCATGTCCACAGCAGTATAACTAGGCACCTTCACCTGGCCAAGTTGACAACTGAATCTAACTACCACAGATCCCTTTCTTTTTGGAAAGACCAGAAATTCTTCCTCATTTCAATGTTGTGTTTGTCTTTCCTGCCCACAGAGTCTCAGTCAGCATCACTATCGAGGGGTAGCTGGATATCCAGAAGTACCTGATTCACAGGCATAAAATACCACATAGCATTCAACTAGGGACCCACTTCGTGGTTAAGAAGGTCTGGGTGTGGGCCCATGACCATGGAATCCACTTGTCCTGTCACGTACCATACCACTTAAAAGCAGTCTACCTCATAGAGTGCTGGAACGGCTTTTTAGAGACATAGCTCAAGTACTACCTTAGAGGGAACACTGAAAGAATGAGCTGCTCTCATTCAGGATGCAGTATATGCATCAAATTAAAGACTTCTATACGGCACTCTGTCCCATTAGGGAGAATACATGGATCTAGGTACCAAAGGGTAAAATCAAGATGGCCCCACTTATCATCACTCTCAATGATCCACTGTGAGACTTTTTTTCCCCCCATCCTTACCATTCTGGGTGCTATAGAGTAGAAGGTCCTCATCCCCAAAGAGGAAAAGTTCTTGCAAGGGGAAACAAAGGATCCCTTTGAATTATAAGGCAAGGCTGCCACAGGGGCACTTTGGATTCCTCATGCCTAGGTACCAGCATGCTAGAAGAGGAGTCACCACCTTGGTGGGGGTATTTGAAGCCAATTGGTAGGAGAAGGTAGGGCTTCTTTTGCTCACTAGGGGCAGAGAAGATATGTATGGAACCAGGCAATCAATCTACTTGTGTGCCTCCTGGTACTTGCTTGTCCCACTGTAACTGAATGAACATGTTGCTGAGTAAGAAACCCCAGCCTGAGAAGGGCATGCTTGTCAAGGGGTCAGACTCCACAGGAATGAAAGTTTGGGCCACACTTCCGATAAGCCACTAAGACTTGCCAAGGTGCCAGGTAAGAGTAAGGAGAACATATAGTGGACAGAGAAGGAAGGCAAGCTTGAGTATCAGTTGTGGCCTTGAGATCAACTACAATGGTGGCTGTAATTCACCTCTCTAACATGCCTTTAAGTTTCCTCCTCAGGAAACATAGGTGCACAGGAATCATAGAGGAGCTGCTTTTCAAACCTGCATTGAGCAGTAGATCTGTTCAGCATAATCTGTGAACTCTAGGGGCCATGGAAATGGAAATGTACTACTCATATTTCCTGCAGTAGGGAATGTAGTTGAGTTATGGTCCCACTGTCCCATTTCTGGATCCACAACCAAGTTGGCACCAATGCCAGACATCCTGTGGGTTGCTTCCCAGCAGTCACTGAGCCTATTGGGAGTATTATTACAGGTCCATTCTGTGGCAAGCAGGACTTCTCCAATGGCTGACTTTGACTCAATTCCACATCAGTCTGACTGAGACTTTTGTAGAATTGCCCTCAGTCAGACTCTTCTCACTTAAACCTCTTTATTTTCCCCTGTCCTTTCACAGATGTCAGACCTGCATTGCACTCTGAAGGCTCTCCCTGCTTACCCCTGCTTCTTCAAGTTCATCCTTCATGGACATTTTCCCCAATAAATCTATTTCACATCATATTGGAATCTGCTTCTCTGAGGACATGATCTAACAGAAATGGGGTGGACGTGGTAAAAGGGTCAAGAGGTGAAGTCAGAGAGGTAGACCAGACATGCCAAATGGTGAAGGGTGTTATCAGCCATTTAAAGCCTTTTGGACCATTCTAGTTTGCAAGCTACTGGAATGCAATATACAAGAAATAGAACGGCTTTTAAAAAGGGGGATTTATTAAGTTGCAAGTTTCTAAAGCCATGAAAATGTCTCAATTTAAGCAAGTCTATAAAAATGTCCAAATTAAAGCACCAACAAGAGGTTACCTGCACTCAAGAAAGGCTGATGAAGTTCAGGGTTTCTCTCTCACCTGGAAAGGCACATGGTGAACATGGCAAGGTCTGCTAGCTTTCTCTCCAGGCTTCTTGCTCCATGACGCTTCCCCAGGAACATTTTTCTTCATCTGCAATAGTCTCTGGCTGTGTGGTCTCTTGTGGCTTTCATGGCTCTGCTGTGGTTCTCAAGGTTTTTGCAAAATGGTTCCCTCTTTTAAAGGATTCTGGTAAAGTAATCAAGACCCACCTGGAATGGGTGGAGTCACATCTCCATCTAATTAGAGGTTAATATCCACAATTGGGTGAGTCATATATTCGTGGAGACAATCTAATCAAATTTGCAACCTGCAGTGCTGAATAGGGATTAAAAGAAATGGCTGCTTCCATGAGATGGATTAGGATTAAAACATGGCTTGTCTAGGGTACCTAATTCTTTTAAACCAGCACTTGGACTTTATTCTAAAGTCAATGGGAAGCCACTGAAAGATTTTACATAGATGAGTGATAGGTTTTAGAAAGATTACTCTGGTTGCATAGTGCAGAGTGAGTTAGAAGGGAGCAAGATTTGAGGCATGTGATGGGTGTATTGTAGTCACCCAGGCAAGTGATGATGGTGTCCTGGTGGTAGTTAATTATGTGAACTCTGCCTGTCCTGTTGCCCTAGCACAGTGGTAGCTAATTGACAAATGTTTGCTGGGAATTTTTAGCTTTTCATTTTCTCTAGAAATAAGCATATAGTTTAAAATTCTTTATGTTTTTATGTGTTTACGTTAGCCTAAAATCAATTCCTCTTCTCCTACTGGGCTGTCAGCCTAAGCTGTGAGGCATTTTAGTAAATTATCTGTGAGCACTGTTCTTTGCAATTCTGATTAACTTTCCCACAGTGCCTGCACTGTTTTGGTTCCAGCTCTGAGGAAAAAAAAAGTTAGCTATTACTTTCCATCTTAAAAGTCAATTTCAGTTTTGCTTTGTCAGAATTTCCAGAAGCAATTTACTCATATATTCAGCCATTCTTTTCGGTTTTAACGACAAAAAAAGATGCAAAAATGGGGGAAAGAATGATTTGGTGAGAAAATCTGTTAAAATAGGCACCTTTGAATACTTGTACAAACACAATGCTCACAGTGCTGCCTTTAAAAAAAAATATTTATCTTTACTTTTCATAACTCTGCAAGAAAGCTGGCTTCATGGGTGTGCAACCTGTGTAGACACTCAGGGCCCCATGTGTAGTAGGGCTCCATGCTTGGTTTAATGCTCTGCTGTTGATGGCATGAAATTCTTAATAATTTTTTAACAAGGTGTGCCACGTTTTCATTTTGTCCTGGGACCCACAAATTATTTAGCTGGTCCTATCTGCAAGATAGGTGATGAAATTCAAGCTCAAAGAATTGAAATAAATTTCCCAAGGACACATAGCTGGTAAATAATCGATGAAAGGTTTGAATTCTAGTTTGTTTGGTTTCAAAGCCCATGCATTTCCCAGTATGCTTGTGTCGTTCATATGTGACTCTGCCTTGAGCAAATGTGAGAATACCAAGGATGCTGGTAATAAATCTTCATGTTTTAGTGAATTTACTCTCAGCAGGAACACGAAAGAACAGAAACCCAGAGCCCTTTGAGTATAAATGCTGTGCTTTTCATTACACGTGTCATTTCCAGACTCTGCGTCACACTATTTAGGACCTATTTTTCATAGAACCTTGATTCTTGAGTTGGAAGGCATCTGAGAGGCCTTCTGTTTCTTCAAGAAGATGGTCATCTAAGCTGTGCTAGTAACACAGTTGTTCTTTACTCTGGCTGCCCTTTGGAAACATCTGGGGATTCTTTGGTGTAACGCTCATCTGCAGTTGCCTCCCTACTGTCCCAGCCTCCCCCAGATTGGGCTGATATCATGCAGCCTTGGTGTCCACTACAGGTCACCTTGTTAGCATAAATTATCAGGTATAGTTCATGGGCCACCATGGTAACAAAAATATTTCTATAACTCGGGAAATTCTGAGGGTTCAGATCTTATCGCCCAGGAGCTAGGGAAAAAGGCCTGACTTTTCTACACATTCTTTTCTACACATTCACAATCTATCTTTTCTCCCTTTCTGAGATGTGGAGCTTTTGTCCAGTTTTAATTCTTCAGGTGCTTCTTATTGTCTCCAGGATTTTTCAAATATTAACAATTGAGGTTTCATGATAAAAGTTGAGATTTCTTTCAGTAGCAATGGTGTAAATTTTTTGGCTTCCAAAACTTGAAATTCAATGTTGTGGGTAGTTCTCATACCCTTTTTTCTACCTTGAATTCTGCTCTTTCCAGGGGGTGCTTCTCCTGACTTTCCAATTTGTCAATTGTGGGTAAAGATAAGAAAATATCAGTAATTAATTGGGAGACTTGCCTTCACACTGCTAAATGTACACTTTTAATTAATATAACGAAGGTGTGAGTGTATCTTTCTTTTTCACCTTTTGGCTCACATTGCCTTACTTATCCTGACCAACCTCATCCCAACTTTTTGCCTCATCTGTTTCTGTGTTTTAGTCTTAATGAGATTAGTAGGTTTAAGTTTCACATACACTCACTCATCTGTGCAGTGAAATCAACTTTCTTGAGAGTCCGTATTTTTGCTGAGAGCAAGCGGAGTTGGACTGGGCGAAGGCTGGTAATGAGTTAATCTTGCCTGTACATCTGTTGGCCTCTTTCAGTTGATTTGCCTGTTCAGGATTCATGCTTGATCAATTTAAAGTTGAAACTTCATTTTAGGGTCATCCTCTCATTTCTTTGACTTCAAGCCGTAGTTTGTATTGCAGTTCTCAGTTATTCATTCCCGGCCTTCCTTTTATCTAGATGGGGCCACACGGCTAATTCTCACCAATAGCATATGAGCGGAAAACAGGTGTGCCTCTTTCATGCTGTCTCTCTCTTGCCTCATTTCCTTCCTGGACTCAGAGGATCTAGTCTCTGAGGCACTGTAAGATGGTGGCGCCGCTAAATCCCTACATGACTGACTGGGGCAGACCCAAGCCACACTCCAAGGATGGACATAGACTATGATGTGAGAAAATCATAAACCTTCATTGTTTCTTAGAAGTTACTGTGATATAGGGGTATTTTAAAAGAGTGGTTAGCCCTGTTCAGATGGAAACATTAAGCTAATAATACAACTGTGACCTTGTAGGCAAGCCATGTAATATCTCACAGCCTCAGTTTATTCATCTGTAAATGAGAAATTGACTAAAATGAGCTCCAAGATCTCTCCCACTTTACACATTTTATGATTCTATGGAAAAATGAATAATTCCTAAAAAGAAATGATTCTAAGTTCAAAGAGAAATAAGCATCTCCTTTTCATTCAGCACTTTCAATAAGTCAGTTAACCTTTCTGAACTTCTGTTCATCTCATCAGTAAAATGGGGAATAATCCTAGAATTTACTGCATGAAGCTGTTGTGAGGATTGTAAGAAATTATTTCTAATGAAGTGCTTATATTACAGCTGGCACATAGTCAGTGCTCATGTATTAAAATTTCTATCAAATTTTGATTGCTCTATTGAGAGAAGTATATGGAGAAAATAGGATTGCTAAATTAAAAATCAGAAGAGTATTCCTCACATCTTCACTTACACTTTTTTTTAACTTTTTAAAATTGTATAATATAACATATATACAAAGCAAAGAAATAAAAAAGCAATAATTTTCAAAGCGCTCTTCAACAAGTAGTTACAGGACAGATCCCGGAGTTTGTCATGGGCCACCATTCCACCATCTCAGATTTTTCTTTCTAGCTGCTCCAGAACATTGGAGGCTAGAAGGATATATTTTTATCATCACTTTCTTTCTTTTTTTGTGAAAAGTAACATGTACAAAAAAGCAATAAATTTCAGAGCACATCACAACAATAGTTGTAGAACAGATTTCAGAGTTTTGTATGGGTTACAAGTCCACAATTTTAGGTTTTTACTTCTAAGTGCTCTAAGGTACTGGAGACTAAAATAAATATCAATACAATGATTCAGCAATTATACTCATTTGTTAAACCCTACCTTCTCTGTATAACTCTACCATCACCTTTGGTCTTTCTCACACTCTTTAGAGGTATTTGGGCTATGCCCATTCTAATTTATTCATGTTGGAAGGGGCTGTTGATAATATGATGGGGGGTGGAACTAGCCGATGTTCTGGAGAGGCTGGCCCTTCAGCATTTCAGGACTTACTTGGTCTGGGGACCCAGCTGGAGGTTGTAGGTTTCTGGTAAGTTACCCTTCTGCATGGAACCTTTGTAGAATCTTATATAACACCATAGATGTTTTTTAGAATTGGCTGGAATGGTTTTGGTTGGGGTTTGGCAAGTGTGTTAGTTAGATTCAGTTGTCAACTTGGCCAGGTGAGCATACCTAGTCTTGTTGCTGCAGACATGAGCCAATGGTACGTGAACCTCATCTGTTGCCAATTGCATCTGCAGTGGGCTAGGAGGCGTGTCTGCAGCAGTGAGTGAGTTTGACTTAATTGGCTGGTGCTTAAATGAGAGAACGCAGGGTAGCACAGCCTAAGCAGCTTGGCATTCCTCATCTCAGCACTTGCAGCTCAGCCCAGGCCTTTGGAGATGGAGAAAGAAGTCACCCCGGGGAAAGTTGTTGGAACCCAAGGGCCTGGAGAGAAGACCAGCAGAGACCATCCTGTGCCTAGCACGTAAGAAAGAACCTCAGTGGAAAGTTAGCTGCCTTTCCTCTGAAGAACCAACAAAATAAATCCCCTTTTATTAAGAGCCAATCTGTCTCTGGTGTGTTGCATTCCGGCAGCTAGCAAACTAGAACAGCAAGTTATGATAGCAGCAATGTCAAACTGAAGCTTGTATAAGAGTGACCTCAGAGTAGCTTCTCGACTCTATTTGAACTTGTTCAGCCACTGCTACCTTGTTTGTTACATTTCTTTCCCCCTTTTGGTCAGGATGGCAATGTTGATTCCATGGTGCCAGAGCTGGGCTTATCCCTGGGAGTCATCTCCCATGCTTACAGGGAGACTTTTAACCTCTGAATGTCATGTTCCACATAGGGGGAGGGCAATGGTTTCACTTGCAGAGTTGGGCTTAGAGAGAATGTGGCCACATCTGAGCAACAAAAGAGGTTCTCTGCAGGTGACTCTTAGGCATGCCTATAGGTAGGCTAAACTTCCCCACCACATACATAAGCATCACAAGAGCAAGCCTCGAGATCAAGGGCTTGGCCTATTGATTTGGGTGTCCCTAATGTTTGACATTATCAGTATCAGGGTTTTCCCCAGTGGTAAAGTTTAATAGTTCCATTATTTTTCTCCCATCCCTCAAGGGACTTTGCCAATGCTTCTTGATTATCTGTTTAATATACTCTGGGATTTATACAGCATTATATTAAGCTATATATGATTAAAGGCACTCATTCTTATTCTGGGTGACCTTTGTTTGGATTGTTTAAATGATCTGTCCAGACAGTTTGAGTTAGATTATATGCTACAGAAAATTTAGGTTCTGGGCAAAATAAGCCTTTTTTTATGTTGGACTCTGTCCTAGTTTGCTAGCTGCTGGAATGCAGTATACCAGAAATGGAATGGCTTTTAAAAAGGGGAATTTAATAAGTTGCTAGTTTACAGTTCTAAGGCTGAGAAAATTAAAACAAGTCTATAGAAACGTCCATTCTAAGGCATCCAGGGAAAGACACCTTGGTTCAAGAAGGTCGATGAAGTTCAGGGTTTCTCTCTCAAGTGAGAAGGCACATGGTGAACACAGAGTTTCTCTCTCAACTAGAAAGGCACATGGTGAACACGGTCAGGGTTCCTCTCTCATCTGGAAGGGCACATGGTGAACACGGCATCATCTTCTAGCTTCTCCTGGCTTCCTGTTTCATGAAGCTCCCTGGGAGACATTTTCCTTCTCCATCTCCAAGGTCGCTGGCTGGTGGACTCTGCTTCTCATGGTTATGTCATTCTGCTCTGCTCTCTCTGAATCTCTTTCTTTCTCCAAAATGTTTCCTCTTTTATAGGACTCCAATAAACCAATCAAGACCCACCCAAATGGGTGGAGACATGTCATCACCTAATCCAGTTTAACAACCACTCTTGACTAAATCACATCATCCAGGGAGATGATCTGATTACAGTTTCAAACATACAGTATTGAATAGGGATTATTCTACCTTTATGAAATGGGGTTTTGATTAAAACATGGCTTTTCTAGGGGGCATACTTCCTTTCAAAACAGCACAGTCTCAAAGAGTAGATGAAGTTCTAAAATATAGACAATGTGTTCCGTACTCCTGTATTCTGAATTACCTTAATCCCAACTTGATCAGCTTCATCCTTATCTCTAAATTCCAAGTTATATGTATATAAAACAGCCTCTCAAAATCCAGAAATAATAATAACCACTCTGGACTAAATTTGACTGCCCTTACATTTTGACATTTTCCCTCTCTCTCTCTCTCTCTGTGTTCTTGCATGCACATGCATGTATGTATTTTCTTCCTAGACTGAAAGTTTGAAATTTGGATTTGGAATTATTCATCATTTGAGATTGTCTGTATTATTCTTTTACCTCCATGGCTTCTCTCACATTGCTTACAATTAGACCTGTTTCAGGCATTGAATTTGAGTAAGACATTGTATCTAATGTGTTAAGTGGAAAGAAGGAAGTGAGTTCTTCCACTTTGATATTCACCTAGTGTTTTAGTTTGTTAAAACTGCCAGACTGCAATAGACTAGAAACAGAATGGCTTTTAAAAAGGGAATTTATTAAGTTGCAAGTTTACAGTTCTAAGGCTGTAAAAATGTTCAAATTAAGGCACCAACAAAAGGTTACCTTCACTCAAGAAAGCCTGATACTGTCTGGAACACCTCTGTCAGCTGGGAAGACACATGGTGACATCTGCTACCTTTCACTCCTGGCTTCTATTTCGTAAGAATTCCCTGGGGGTGTCTTTCTTTCTCTAAGGGTCTCTGGCTCTGTGGGCTGTGTGGGCTATGAGGCTTTTTCCAAAATGATTCTTTCTTAAAAGACTCCAGTAAGCAGGCTCATCTTGAATGGGTGGAGACACATCTCCATGGAAACCACCTAATCAACAGGTCCCACCCACAATTGGGTAGGTCACATCTCCATGGAAACAACTAATAAAGGATCCCACTCAGCAATATTGAATGAGGATTAAAGAACATGAATTTTCTGGGGTAAATACAGTTTCGAACCAACACACATGGTGACCACTCGATGCCTACTTGGCAGCTGGGCACTAGAGAGCCTTGGTCATCATACGTGATTGACATCTACAGTGTCTGGAATAATGTAAAGATGCTTCTCTCTCTGTATTTGGTTTGCTTCTGGAAAAGAGAAAAGAAAAATGCATGCCGCATGTTTACATAGCTTTTCTTTTATTATGTCATTGCTACTGATAAAATTTTAGTCGAGTCTGGTCTGCTTAAAGTGCTCAGGAAGTGCATCCCTCGTGGGATAGTTTAATACTGTAAAATTTTCAAACAAAATGGCTCAGTGACAGAACAAAATAGCCAGAGCATTTACCCTTGTCTTAAAATAATTAAGATTAGATTCTATCTCTATATAGAATTAAATGTTTTTTTTTCTAATCTATATTTATAAGATTAGCTGAACTATTTGACAAAAGCTTGGGTTGGCTAGTGAAATTCTCTTCAAATTGTGTTTGAAATAACTGTGCTTTAAAAAAAGTGCTTTGGATGACAGTTGTGATGGATTACACCTGGAAACAAGACAGAAATTGGTACCACATTTGATAGGGAGTAGATGAATCAAGTTAGGGTTAATATTCTGACAGCGAAACACTTGAATTTAAACTTCTGAATGGATATAGATGGTTCAAGTCTATTCAGACATCCTGGCAGGACTGAATTTAGGATATTGGTAGGATGCTGGTTTGTCAAAAGCATAATTTTCAAGGAAGTAATCACAAAGGTGGATGTTGACAGCTTTGAGTTCAAATTTTAGGCTCTCTGTAATATCATATAAATCACTCCATTTCTCTCTGGGTCCTTTTTGACTGTCTGTAAAATATGATTCCCCATGCTTCTCTCACACATTTTGTTGTAGTTCTCACTCAAATACTTCATGTTTCCAGGATTAGGAACCAATTAACAATACTTCTTGCCAAATTTGCCAATGACAAATTATAGTCATTCAGAGGACACTTAGTTTTTCCCTAGAAAATTCTTTTTTCTGCATGTCAGAAAAGTGAGGAGGTCTTAGACCCATTAGCTACTGGAGACAATGTGAAGCATGAGTTCAGAGGAAGCTGTGAACCCAGCTCCCCTACGGGAGTCAGACATCAGTGTTGTGATTCACTTGGCTGTGAACATTTCTGTGAACAAGAGGAAAATATGACTTTTTCAGAACGCCATTTTACTCTGTGGGTTCATTATTTTGGCTGACAAATGTACAGGTAAATTGACAGTGACTTCAAGCAAAGAATATTGTGCATATTTACCACCACAGGGAGCCAGAATTTTGTCAGTTAGCAGGATGCCTTCTAAGTTTTCCTTACTAAAGTTTCCAACTGGAGAAAAAAGTGGAAAATTCTATATCTCTCAATGAACAAAGTCTTTTAAAAGCTAGGGAGGGTTCATTGTTGGCACTGGCTGTTCCTGTAGTGGACCTTGATGGAACTGTGTATTGAACTGTCATTAGGATTGGCACCACGCAAAATGGGGAAATTCTTCCATTATGAGCAAACACTGAGTAAGCAGGGATTAGCTGAAGGTTGTGAAGCCAACCTTGGTAAGTGGGGGATACTAAGTGTTTAGGGCAGTCTAGGCAGATAGTATACTACTGTAGTTAGGGGGCTATGCTTTAGGAGTCAGAAAGGCCTGGGAACAGCTAATACATGTGCAATGTTGGACAAATGACTGAAGTCTAAATGAGCTTATCCATAAGATGGGACATGATCACCTAACTTATATCTTCACCTGAAATAATGTGTTCCAGATATGGCAGTGTTGAGTTTTGGCACATAGCTTGTGCTCATTCTGCCTAGGCAGACCTCCCATCAGCCTTTTCTTTCTGATCCTGTTTATAAAGGACAATAACAAAAAAACCATGGTGTTCTAGGAAAGGATTTTGAATTGCTATTTACATTTTAGTGTAGTTTCAAGTTACTGACCTCCATCTACCTCTGTATATTCTCAGGTTTAAACTCTGTGCAAGCTACCAGTGAGTTCTGGAAGATGAGATGGAAGCCCTTCAGGAGTCAACTACATGAGGTCCTGAGTTAGGATTCAACCAAAGAGAAATTGGCATTGAGGTGGTTGGATTCAGTTCAAGGGCACTGCCCAGGGGCAAAAGAGAGGGCTGATTCAGAGTCTAGCCCTAGGTCAGTCCCTTAGGCCTGATGCTGTGCTACTCAGCACCTCCCGGCTGCCCTTGGACAAATTTGAATCACAGGGGCCTATGACTGTGGGAACCAAATGAATCCCATGTCTTCAATAAGGATATAAGATGTTGGGTGCCATTGATTTTGATAGCATTGACAGTAAGGAAGGATGATGCCTGTGTCTTTGGCAATAAAGGAGAATAGCAGTGTTGGTATTAGCAGCAATGGAAGATGGTAATCTCAATGCAGGCATCGGATCCATTAACATTAGGCACAGTGTACCTTAAACCAAATGACACTGGAGCCTCTACAGAAGTGGTGGCACGTTTTGCAAGCTTTGATGATGGTGCCGTTGGTGGATGTAGGGAATTAAAGATGGCTACAAAGTTTTTGCCATCCATCCTCTTGAGAGATGAGTCTTTTTCTCCTTCTCTTGAATCTGGGTTGGCCCTATGATTACTTTGAGAATTGGAATGTGGCAGAAATGATGTTGTGTAACTTCATAGGCTGGGCTTCAGGAATTCTGCAATATCTAACTTTGATGCTTGGAGCATTCCTTTTTGGAACCCAGTCCCCATGCTGTGAGAAAGCCCAAGCAGTCATTTGAAGAGGAGAAATGAGGCTCCTGGGCAACAGCCAGTATCAGTTACTGGCTGCTAGTGAGGCTATTTTGGGCCATCTAACCATTCTAGTGTCCCAGATGACATCTTGTGAAACAGAACTGTTGGGTCTACCCACAGAATCATTGAAAGTAATAAATGATTGTGTGTGTGAAGGGGAGAGCGTTAAAATACCCATCAAAAGAATAGTCAAGGAGGTGTCTCCTCCTCTGGAGAATACCCGTGCTGATCCTCTTTTTGCATATGCTTTCACTATGCATTAAAGTTTTGACTTGTTGAAAAAAAAAGGATAGTAAAGAAACTTTTATGAAACAAAATACTGGTCAAAGCAATAGTTAAGGAAATTTTGTGACACAGTATGTCTGATATTACAGTTAAAAATATGTGCTGAGCTATGCTAGTTGCCCATGCTGTTGTAAGCCTAACCCACAATACCTTGCGTGAGTGGTGGTTTCTTTGCTTTGTTCCTTGAGTTGATGGGGGGCAGAGAGAATAAAGCTGGATATGAAGGGCAGGACAGAATTTGGAAACTCACCTGCAGTGTAAAAATGTTGGTTATCTCTACCAAACCATACCTCCCTTGTCTTATGGTGTGGTAGCCTCATGTTTTGAGTAGGATTAACCCCATTCACATTTTGGAGATAGGCCCTGATTAGTCTAAGCCATTAATCATGATTCCATTCCCCTGGCCACAGAGGGATCATGATCTAAATTGGTTCAGTCAGACTTAAGTCCTGGACTCTTGTTGGATGGTGGGGGGAAGTGGTTGTGCCCATTTGAAGCTATTATGTACCCCAGAAAAGCCATGTCCTTTAATCCTTATTCAGTATTGCTGGGTAGGATCTTTTTTATTGTTTCCATGGAAATGTGACCCACCCAGCTGCGGGTAGTAGCTTTTGATTAGATGGTTTCCATGGAGATGAGTCTCCACCCTTTCAAGGTGGAGTTGCTTACTAGAGCCCTTTAAGCGGGAGTGATTTTGGAAAAAGCTTTAGTGCCGAGACAGCCAACACAACTAACAGAGCTCACACAACCAGAGACCTTAGAGCAGAAGGAAAAAGCCCCAGGGGAAGCCTTATGAAATGAGAAGAGAAAGCTAGCAGACATTACCATGTGCCCTCCCAGCTGAAAGAGAAACTGCAAACTTCATCCACCATTTCTCTGGAGTTAAGGTATTCCCTTGATGCCTTATTTTGGATATTTTTATGGCCTTAGAATGCTAAACTTGCAACTAATTAAATTCCCTTTTTAAAAAACCATTCCAGTTCTGTTATATTGCATATATGGCAGCTTTTGCAAACTAGAACAACGGTTAAGCACATGAATGGCCTGAAAGTGCTGTAGCCATGTGGTATGATGAGGAAACCATCTGAAGACAAATTCTATACACGAGAGGGAGAAGAGTCAAGAGAATTATGGAATATATGGAATGGCCTCAGAGCTCTGATTAAATCATAACTGAAATCTTCCCAGTTACTAACTTTTTTGGTTATGTGAACCAATAAATTCCTTTTATCGGTTAATGCTAGTTGCAATGGAAAACATCTGTAAGAATTAGGGCAACAGGTGGTAAGGATAGGTGTAATTATCCTAGGAGCCAGCGGTTCATGGAGGCTCAGGTGTTGTATTAAATGTGGAATAGATGGTCAAGAGAGACTGTAAAATAATATTAAAGGGAGAGTTGTCTGGGGAACGCTGAGACAAATGACACTTTCCAGTGAGTCACTTATTATATCTAGTAGTTTTGTGAAATTTAGGGATGATGCCTTCAGGGAACTCACTGGAAAACCTTTTATTCTCCTTTGAGGAGAACATGAGGGCAGGAAGGAATCCCCAAATCATCTATTCCAATCTCATTATTGTACAGCTGGGGAAACTGAGGCCCAGGGAGGTCTTGTAGCAACTTGGTAGTTAAGGCAGTAACAGATCCTAGATGTCTAGATGTCTTGCCAGGGCACTTTCAACTCATAACAACTCATCATCTTAGTTTTTTTTTACCTCTCATTGAAGCCCATTGGCCATATTTCCTCTTATTCATCCAGTTTTTAAAGACCTTTTACTGTTACTCAAATAATTTACTGTCATTTACAAACTTGAAGATATCATACGGCACCCCTTTTCCAGGTCAGTTATGTATGTAAGCGTTAAATGAGATTCATCCTATTACAGGGCTTTCTACTTTGTTCATTGCCTTTTTAGATCTCGGTGGTTTTGAAGCTGCCCTTGTATGTGACCACATTTGCCTTCTTGCCACTGGTTTTTGCTCCTTTTCTCCTCAGGGCTCAGTTTCTTTCCCTGTTTTTTTTTTTTTTTTAAATTTGTTTTTATTTCCAAACACTGTACCCACCAAGCCAAAATTCCCCTCCCCTATCCCCTTGTAACCTCTAACCTACCTTCTGTTTCTATGAATGTATTATTTCTAGATATTTCATATAAGTGACATCATACAGTAATTGTCCTTATGAACCTTGCTTATTTAAGTCAGCATAATGTTTTCAAGGTTCTTCTATGTTGTAGCATATCACAAACTTCGTTCCTTCTTGTGGCCAAATGACATTCCATCGTATGTGTGTACCACAGTTTGTTTATCCATTCATTTATTGATGCACATTTGGGTTGTTTGCACCTTTTGGCTACTGGAAATTTATACTGTTTTAAGCCACAAAAATTTGGGGTGGCTTGTTTTACAGCAATATGCATGCCAAACAAAGCCCTCCAAAATTTAACTCCTCCCTGTTGTTCCAGCCTCATTTCCCATTTTATGCTCCTTCTATATTTTGCCTTTTGACACCCCATGTTCTCATACCCTGGTGCCTTTTCATGCATCTCTGCTCTGCCAGGAAAGCCCTGTTGCTACTTGCCTGTTTGACAACCTCCTACCAATTCTTCATGTATCTGTGTAGTGAGAAGATCCTTAGAAACGTGGCCACACAAAGATTTGTACATGAATGTTCGTAGCAGCATTATTCATAATAGTCACAAACTGGAAATAACACAAATACCCATCATAAGTGGACTACAACTTAACAATAAAAAGGGATGAAATACTGTTACACACAAAACATGTATGAATCTTAAAAACATTGTGATGAGCAAAATAAATCAGACACAAAAGACTGTGTAATGTGTGATTTATTTGTATGAAATTAAAGTACAGCATCTTCCTCTGTGAGATCTCCTTGAATTTTCCTGGACAGACCCAGCCTTTCCTTCCTCAATGCTCCCTTTTTTGATCTTCATTATTCCCTTTGATCTCTGCCAGAAACTGTTAAATGAATGTATGCAAGAAACAAAATAAGCCATGTGATAGCCAAGCAACAAATGTATTCTGACTTATACAAGTGCATTTTGAGTTTTGGATATGCTTTTAGCCAAGTTGGTTAAAATATCTCTTAGCTTAAGATCTCAATTTAAATTTTACAGAAATTGGGCATTAGGTAAGTTGTTATTAGGTAAATGGGGTTTAGATAATCTATAAGGACTTTTTTTGTCTAAACATCTGTATTCCAAATTTCTGCTTG